>JABUQX010012580.1:0-37500 GCA_015478945.1 Trachelipus rathkii | reverse complement strand
TTGTACAATAAATTGCTAGTTCCCTTTTTTTTAACTAACGAATACCCCAAGGGTAAACCGCATAGATGGCAGGAGTCGGGGTTCGGCCTTCCGGGGAACGACTGGGTAGGACTATTTCTCCGAGGCCCCTCAATCTCCCTACGGGTAAGGAAAATGTCCCCTCTGTTCCCCCTCGTCGGCTCGAGCCCCTCAATTTGCCGGTAGCACTCTTTTTATTAGGCCATTATATATATATATATATATATATATATATATATATATATATATATATATATATAATATATATATATATATATATATATTAACCAATCCCTAAACTAGAAAATCTATTTATGGTTATATATATATATATATATATATATATATATATATATATATATATATATATATATATATATATATATATATATATATATATATATATATTTTTTTATATTACATAAAAAAATTTTTTTTTTTTTGCAATATTTTTTTCCTTTTAAATACGTACAGTTTTTTAATATAAAATCATAGTAAACTTTGATCATAGTAGAAATATTTATACTGTATATATTTATACTGTGATAAAATCGTTCATAATCGTTAAAAAAAATTGTAATATCGATAAATAATAAATATCGATGTATCGATAAGTTGAAACACATTTCAACAGTTATTCTTCATCCCTACACGAACGAAATAAAGCTAAAAATGATGTTTTTAGTAGCGTTATTTTTTATATTTTTATTGAAGATATACATTTAAAATGTATGTCAATCGCTAAAAAAACTTCAAAGAATTTTTTGATACCATTTTTGTATATTAAAAGTTTATAGTTTTAATACAATAGTTACGTAATGCTTTCTCACATTAGCTACATAACTACCAAAAATGTTATAGTGGTTCAAATTTTTGATTTTTCGGAAATTTTTTAAAATTTTCAAAATTTCACAATTTTTTGACCAATTTTGGTTGAGTTTTTTGGTTTTTTTCCATCGTTAGCTGTATTAAGAAATCTACAAATTATTACCATATGTAATTAATTTATGTTAGTCCCATCCTTGATCTCATCCCACAACAAATTTTGTGAAATTTTATGCAGCCTATCAACACACAGGGGCCGTCGAACTGGGGTGTTAAAAAAAGACCATCAAATATAAAAAAAAGACCACTTTCAAATTTTTTGAAAATTTGCAGGCATGTGCTCTACAACTCCTGTCAACATGTTGTAAGGTTGTTTTTTTTTTTGTTATAAAAAAAAAAAAAAAAAAATTACATAAAAAAAAGACCACCCAATTATTGATATTTTCATTACTTATTACTAATTTTAATGATAAAAAATTATTATATTAAGTTAAAATTAAAATATAAAATTGAATTTATACGTAAAAGAATAATTTAAACAGATGGTCCGATTCACCCCTCAATGGTGGTCAGATTCACCCCTCCAAGGTGAGTCTGAATTAGCTTTATTTAAAATTTAATAAAACTATTATTATTAGAATTACATTATTATTTTTTTGTGTGCTTATGACCTACTATAGGGCCTTGATTTTCAAAAAAAAAAAATTCCAAAAAGTGCATTAGGGGAAAGTCGGGAGACAAAGTTATAACTAAAGTGGTCCAAGTCACCCCGCCCGATGGGTATATATATTCCTTCTTTCCTAGCATTAACCACCTTATAATTAAATTTATAAGTTTAAAAAATAAATGGACCCAATGGACCCTAGTAACATGGAGACAGTTTCAGTTATCGGACAGAAAGTGGTCAGAGTTCTAGCAGGTTCAGGTCGCGAATACATCACTGTTTTGGCGGCCTGTAATGCTGCGGGTGAACATCTGACACCACTGATCATCTATTTCTCACAGGCGACAGATCTTTCAATGATTCCTGCAGACTGGGTCAGAAATCAATTATTTCATGGCATATTATTACTAAATACATGAAAAAGAAGAAGAAGAAGAAGATTTGTGGACTGATGTTTTTGAAAATGATAGCCAAGAATTGTTGAACTCCATGTTACAAGTTAAGACCCTCTTGAACAGAGTTGACTGGAGAGAGACTATCCAAGACAAGGTCTTTGCTGTCAACTTTGACAAACCTACCAAGTATTACCTTGGCAGGTTGCAACAAGTATTTTCCCACGATGAAGGGGAAGACGTTAGCACTGTATCTTTCCATTTCCTCAGAATACTTTGGCAGCAGGAAAATCAATTAAAATTGACAACCAGACCATGCAACAAACACGCATGCTCTGGGAGCAATTTTGAAAAAAATACAAATAGTCATATTTGTTAAAAGCTATTCAAGGAGGGGGGGTAGGGGATTTAAACCAATTTAAGGAGGGGTGTAGAACATGTCAACCTATTCTAGGAGGGAGGGGGGTTATCCGGCACTGGCACATTCCCTTATACATTCCATCAGAAGAGCTCAAGAAATCTGAGGTAAAAAAAATTTTTTTATTAAATTTAACTTTTTTTTTTTTTTTTTTAATATCTAGTAATTGAGACCTTCAAACATATGTAGCGTCGGGCGGGGTGACCAGGCCCACCTCTTTAGGAGGGGTGATTCGGTCCACTCTATATATAAATAAAAATAATAATAAAAAAAAAAAAAAATTTCTGCCTGTCATTTAATAGCCACACGGTAGTACTACAAGTTTTATTTAGATCATTCTAGAAAGTTTTTATATTTTAAAAAATGTTAGAAATTAGGGTACAAAATGTCCTTCAATAGAATTTCACTTTTGAAAAATGTGAGTTTTTTTAACTTCGTTATAAAATGAAAAATTGTGGATGGATTTTAATTATTTTTTCAGTGGATACACTCGAGTGTGTTAGCTTTAAACTAGCAAAGTAAATTTTTGATCCAAACCGTATTAGTGGCAAAATCAGCCTAACTTGGTCTGATTCACCCCACTGTAAAAGATGGAGGTGACTCGGACCACCATTGTTTTTCGTATTTTTGATTTATTATTATTGACATTTTATTATGTATAATTAATTTAAATATAATAAATAGTTACTTTATTATGAAAATTTTTAAAATAATGAAATTTTTATAAAAAAAACGAATTCAAAAAAGTGTCAAAATTTTTGAGCGGAGAGGGGTGAATCGGACCACCTTATTTTTATTCTTATTTTATTTATCATTATTGACATTTTTATTACTTATTACGAATTTTAATATGATAATTATTATATTAAGTAAAATTAAAATATAAAATTGAATTTATTGTAAAAGACGAATTTAAACAGATGGTCCGAGTCACCCCTCCACGGTCAGGCTGACTCAGCGTTATTCAAACTTTAATAAAACTTTTATTATTAGAATTACATTATTATTTTTTTGTGTACTTATGACCGACTATAGGGCCGTGATTTACAAAAAAAAAAAATTCCAAAAAGTGCATTAGGGGAGAGTCAGGAGACCAAGTTATGCCTAAGGTGGTCCGAGTCACCCCGCCCGACGCTATATGCAATTTTTGAAGGTGGTCTTTTTTTTTATGAATTGTGGTCTTTTTTTGTTTACCACTTTGGGGTCAAATAATTTCCAAAGTTTTCAAGTAAAACAAATAATTTTACAGGGTAATATAGCCTAGGACTAGCCATTGCAGGAAATGATTATAAAAGTCTGATATGTAAAATAGTTTAATAATTATAGGCAAAAAAAAAAAAATGGTCTCTTTTTTATGTAACAAATATATATATATATATATATATATATATATATATATATATATATATATATATATATATATATATATATATATATATATATATATATATATATATATATATATAAAAAAATACCGTATATATATATATATATATATATTGCAAGAGATGCTTAAACTTTGTTTCCAAATTATAAAAATAACTCACCATAAATGGGTCACTTTCAGACTCAGTCCCATCACCTTCAGTGCCTTAATGTGGACGAGTAAGATTCGATGCAATATTACACTTTATTTTCTTCAGTATCCTGCTCTTGGCAGCTTGGTACTTCCCCTCATTTAACCTACGTACCACTCCGAGTTTGAAGTGAGGATGCAGGGCTGTTGCTATAAGCAAATCAAAATCATCAAAGATACTGCTGAACCTCGGTTCAAAGCCCTTTCTTTCCTTTGTTTGCCTTTGGTTGCTGTGAAGCAAGTAGTTGACTGTCAGCATTAAATTTTTTCACCTCTCGTTGCATTTCCCCGATCTTGTCCTTGAGGAGGAAGAGATTAGGCAATAGGACTCCTGCAACATATCAAGCCTAACAGCAATAGGCGCCATTATTTCGATGTACTCCGCAATTACCTCCTTATCACTTTTATTAAATACTGGAAGACAAGGCTTTTGCCCATACAATGTTGTTGATTTGTGTCATGTGAACATCAAGGTTCTTTAGCAGGTCTTTTATAGAATTGTATGGGGATTTCCAGCGAGTAACACTTGGTGTTTTAAACTTTCTTCCCAACTCCTTCTTAATTCTCGCAGCAGTTGTAGTTTTTCTGTTTTGGGCATTCCACAATTCCTGTGCTTTGGTAAGTGTCTTATTAAATGGATCCTTGGCACCAGAGGACCACCGAGGAACATTTGAAACATCCTTAGTAGCCAAGATGTTTAATGTGTAGGAAATGCATGGCAATGTTTAGTTAGGCTAAGTGCATCATGTTCTTCAAGCAGATTTCTAGCTGGAGGGATTTTGTCTGCAGAAACTTTTGGTCTCTAATTTGCTCCATCTCTTCACGCATAACCACTATCTCTGCAATCGGTGCCTGTTCTTCTTCCTCTTCGTCACCCGTTTCTGCATGAGCATCCACCCGAAAGGCTGCACAGAAATTTGCACCGTTATCTGTTGTAATGCAGACAACCTGAAGATAAATTTTTTTAATTTAGTTTTCCTTTTTAATTTGGTTATAATTTTTTTCAACATTACGTTATTATTTCATATTGATTTTTACTGACCTTATATGCTCAATGCCAAATTGTTGATGAATGTCCATAATATTGGTGGCTAGGACTGTGCTGGTCTGAGAAACCGATAACTCTCTACAGGCAAGGACAGCCTTCTCTCTTCAAAGTATTCAAATTAATCCAGTGAACCATCATCCCCATAAAACTCATGTTGTTACCAGTCCAGCTGTCTGCGGTTATGCCCACATAACTTACCTTAAATAATGTTTGTCAAATCAACCTTCCCTATTATGCATATGACATCAAGATCCCTCATCACTTTTCTTCTGGTCTTCTGGAGGGGAGGTGGAAATCAGAGTTCAGGTAGGACAGGAATTTGACAAAGAACTCAGGCTCCACAATGTGAATAGGCCCAATGTCATGTAGCAGAAATCTAGAAGCAAAAATATTTGATGAGAAATGATATTAATGACAAATGAAACTTGGTTTTTCAAATTCGAAAATTTTTGTACTGACTGTATTGTTAGTTTTTTAGCCTGTTAGTTGTGACACCACTTATAGTTAACCTGTACTTAAAATAAAACACTTACTTATAAAGCAACTCAAGAGCTCTCTTCTGTTTAAATATTTTCAACATAGACTAGAGAATGATGGTCTGAAGCTCTTTGCTGGGTGTCTCACTGTCTGTTGAGCAGCTCCAGCCCCGCTTTGACCCTCCATCAATTGCAGTACATCTCCTTGTGCATAGAAGGATGATTCTAAAAAAAGCTACAAAACTAAAATCTCATCCCTCCCTTTTTATGATTCTTAAACAAGTTCTTAAAACCTACCCTGAACAAGTTGGAGCTTCAGTAATTAAATCTTCTCCCTCTTCTTCAAACTCTCTTGCAACCAACCTTCTTTGTATTACATATATATACATTCTTTACCTTTCAATTTTTCAGTAATCACCCATCTAAGAGATATATCTTCTTTGACCTCTATCATTAACCTTCTTAAAAACATCATTTACCTATCAATTATCAATTTCCTTTAGCTTAGCAGTCAAAACTCTTTCATCATCCCAATTGCCCAACCACACTTCCTCTTGATCCTCTATACTTTTAATCTCCTTATCATCTCTAAAGTCAATCCAACTACACTCACCACATTTTATAGTGTCACTCCATTTCTTACTATTAGCTTTTCCAGCTCTACTTAACACTTTCACATCCATACATTCACCATTCTCTTTATTCTTGCATCTATATCTTATACAAATCTTTACTCTTCTTCTTCTTCTTCTTCTTCTTCTTCTTCTTCTTCTTCTTCTTCTTCTTCTTCTTCTTCTTCTTCTTCTTCTTCTTCTTTCTTCTTCTTTCTTCTTCTTCTTCTTCTTCTTCTTCTTCTTCTTCTTCTTCTTCTTCTTCTTCTTCTTCTTCTTCTTCTTCTTCTTCTTCTTCTTCTTCTTCTTCTTCTTCTTCTTCTTCTTCTTCTTCTTCTTCTTCTTCTTCTTCTTCTTCTTCTTTTTCTTTTTCTTCTTCTTCTTCTTCTTCTTCTTCTTCTTCTTCTTCAGAAACTGTCCTGAGTGAGCAAACTATATGTCACATTGACATGGACACATCCAATACGCTATGATTTTTGGTGCTTAGAAACAGAAACTGTTCTGAGTGAGCAATCTCATAACTGTAATAAATAGCTTTGATGTTCACAGCATAGAACATATCTGTTCTAAGATGGTGAACTAATCGATCACACTGAGTTGGAAAAATAATCCAAAAACAAAATTTCACCCACTTGTAGCACTATGATGTTTGTTGTTTAGAAACAGAAACTGTTCTGAGTGAGCAAACTCATATGTCACATTGACAGTGGACATATCCAACACAATGAATAGACAAAAATACTTAACAGACTTTGATGTTTGTTGCTTAGAAGCAGATCTGCTCTAAGTGATCAAATTCAAATGTTACATTGAAATAGGTAAAATAATATACTTATTTCAAAAATACATATTTGTTTTAAAACATTAAATAAATAAAAATACTTAACAGACCAGCCTTGAGTGGACTGTAAAGTCTTTGCTAATCAGTGTTCTGTAGTTCTTCTTCTTCTAGGGATTCTAACTAGCCTATTTTAATTTCTTCTGCCTCTATATGCCCCTACTGCTGCACAATCTTTCTCTTTCTCTTGACCAACCTTATCCTCCTTATTCTTAGGTACCCCTGCTAATCTGGTAAAATGAACCCTATCTGCATCCTTTAATGTACCTGAATCCTTTACTATGTCTTCCCATCCTTTCCTATTAACTTTGCTGGACTCCTCCATTATTTATCTATATCCCATTTATTATATTCCACTTCCTCACCTGCTTCAGCTAAATCAACATTGTTTCCTTATCTGTCCCTTCATTGCTTTCTTCATCCTATCCTCTGATTCTTGTTGGATATATACAGTATTACTGTAGCACCTTTCAATAACAGCGTAATTGGGACTGGACCCTTGGTGTTAAGTGAAAAACACTGGTAAGTGAATTAAGGCTTTTTTTTTTTTGTGCCTCAAGTGCCTGCAAGCAAAACTACATACTACTGGTATGTACTAATATTCCTTTATTAAATGTGCAATAACTAACTATAAAACAATGGTAGAAAGGAAATTTACACAATGTTTACCTTGAAATATATATATATATATTTAGTGTGTACAGTACAACTAAAAAAGAAATAGAAATATAAAATTTTTAGTACATATTTTTATTTTGAGGATGCCACTTCTTCATCAGACTGTGCAATGGATATTGGCAAATCTTCTTCATCTGAGTCTACAAACAACCCCCTTTGCTTTCAGATGGTGATAGTGATATAGTTGGTACTAACTAATTGTCGAGCTAGGCTTAGTTTGTGTCTGATATCAACATTAGACATGCCTTTTTCACCTAACTATATTATTTCTAGTTTCTCATTTAATGTAAGACGTTTGCGACTTTTCTTTTCAATAGATGTAGAGACCATTTTTTAACTTAATAAATTTATTATACAGTAGGCCTATAAAGTTTGGAAAACTGTGAGATAGATGAATACACGAAGACTATAAGCAGACTGACTACATGCATCGCAGTACACTGCAACACAGTTTGGCAATAGGATCTGTTCATTTGTGCATGTTTTCTTCCTCACAACATGAGTTGTTAAGAGTACCATTATTGCGAGGTACTACTGTATTCTACCTTTAACTATACCCTGTAAATGCTTTCTTAAAATTTCACTCTTTATACCAGTCACTCCCATACTACTATCTTCCTCAGTTGTATTATTATGTAACCTTACATTCTTCCTGAAAATTAATTGATTAGGAGAATATCCACTCTATCTAACAACCCATTCTTTCTAACAACCTATTCTTTGCTGCTACAGACCAAATCAAACTCTCATTCCTAAATTAACACCCTCATCTTTCATTTTTCTCATAGACTCTTTCAACAAACCCACCATTTTTTCTCATTGGCCATTACTCTAATGACTCTCAGCCGCAGTTATCCATTGAGTCATACTAAATCTTAAACACAAACCTTTCATTTCTTCATTCTGAAACTCTAAGCCTTTGTTACTCGTAGAGGTGTACCGGAATTCCGGTCCGGCTGGAATTTGACATTTTTTTCCGGTTCCGGCCGGAACCAGAATTACTTTCCTTAATTAACTTTCCTTAAACACTTTTGAAAATATTGTTGAATTGTGGTGAAGTAAAAGAAAAACTGTTCATCAGTATTGGGCAATATTTTTAAACGTTTTTCCTAAAAAATATTTCCTGCATTTGAAAATGAAAATAATTTCTCTGAATATATGGAGGAGACTGGAAAGGAGAGTAATGTTTGGGCTAGTACTGCTATATTTGGGAATTTAGCTTTGTTCACTTTCCACCAATTAAGGAATTCTTCTTTTCCCAGATTAGAAATTGATTTTTCTGGTAAAAAAAAATTTCAATTTCTTTAAGAATTTCACCTTTTGAAGAGCCACTGATTTTTCTTTTTTTCCTTTTTACACTAACTGACTTGCTGTCACTTTCACTTTCTTCAAACTTATAAAAACTAAGTAACTTTGCAGTAATTTCTTTTCTAATGCTCCTGATGATTTTGAGGTATTTGGCAAATCTAAGTTTATTGTAGATAATGCTCGTTTCTGAAAATGACTCATCGCCTGAACCCTCTTCTGTACTGTTACTAATATTATCACTCTTTCTACTTTCAATTATTTGCATATTTCTTCAAGCATCCATTTTCTACTCAATTCTCTTATTTCATTAGAAAATAAAGTCAGTTAGTATCTTGGGTCTACTATAGTATTTAAAACAATTATCTTGTTTTGATATATGCCTATTGATCCTTTCTCTTCCTTTTTATTCATAAATCTAAACTCTAATGCTTTCTTCAGCTCTTCTTTATTCTCTGCTGTCATCCTCAGAGTTTGAGAGATATGTTGGAGAGCTCAAATATGTAGAATAATTGATGATATAATTGATTTTGCCTTATAGTTTCTGTAACCATGAGAAATGGTTGCAAAACTCTTAGAATTTTTTCAAGTATTTACCATTTATTAGCAGTCAAAGCTTAAATGATTGATTGTTCTATAATATAAACTTGCAGAGGCCTTTTCAAACATTCAATTCTTTCTAGAATCAAATATGTGCTATTCCACCTTGTATTAACATCTTGAATTGGCATAAGTGGGCTTGCAAGATGTTGATCCAAGTCTCTTTGTATTCTTTTAAGTTCATTACAGCTTAAAAACTGGAATGATTGAAATGTGTACAAATATTCCTACATTTCTTAATTAAATCACACTGTTCTTTGAGAAAATAAGGCATCTTTAATAAAACAAGAAAAACTTGTGTATCCTGCTAAATCAGTTCCAAGTTTCATGTTATATGCTCCATCTCGAAGGATCAAATGGATTATGTTAGGAGGAATTTCCAATTATTCATCGTAATTTCAAAACTCATAGTGATTTTAATTCCAGAATGAGAACCTGGGAAATACTTCTTTCAATGGAGTACACAGTCCATTTTTTTCAAACTCGCTGGTAAGCTGTGAGTAGTTAAAGAAATAAATGAGTCGTTTTGAATTATTTAGCTCTATATATCTGTAGTAAATTATTTTTGATCAGCCTTAGATAATTTCTCGAATAATGCTGATTTCCTCTATGAAGTTCGTAACATTTTCTCTACAAAATATTTTCTACTAGGAATAAGATATTTTGGTTGAAGATGGGCTATAAGTTCTATGAATCCCTTCTCTTCTGTGACTGTGAATGGCTGGTTACTCACGATAAAATTCATCATTTTCTGTGATTTGGGGTCATTGATAAGCCAAATCTTTTTGGGGAGAAATTAAAACTCACTTATTTCATAGCTTGGATCTATGCTCTTTTGTGGTTTCCCCTGTTCTAGAAAATACAAGACTCCCTTTTACTATTAAAATTTTTGGACTTTCAGATATTCTCTTCAATGATGATTTCCATGTTCATGAAGTATGCCAGATCAAATATAAGATTTTATGTAGTAATATAAAAAGATTTTTTACATTTTTATATAGGTGCTGAAAGTTCACAAGAAATTCCGGTTCCGGCCGGAATTTTTTTGTGATTCCGCACTGCTCCTGGCCGGAACTGAAAGTTTCAGTTCCGGTACACCCCTAGTTACTCGAAACTTTTTCATATGCCCCAAATATACTAATCTATCTTTCTAATATCTTTTCTACTATTTCTTTAGATTCTTTTATTTATTAAACAATCTTGACAATACATAGTCCCAAAATCAACCATTACAAGAAATCTATATCCCTCATCTTGCCTAAATTATTGCTCCCATTTTCTTGTAAACTCGTTGCTAAAGTTGAACCCAATACTATATTCATACTAGAGTCATCCTATACCTAATGCATGCATGTATTAAATTTGTCGCAACATTTTCTACACAACTTATTACTTCCTTCCATTCCTTACTATCAATCTCATCCCTAACTAATTCCCATAATCATTCTTTGACTGGATGACTAAATTGTAAATGTAACTTTTTCTCTTTTTCATCATTTTTAGAAATCTTTTTTTTACACCTAAACACCAGACACTTCTACTAACCTCTTCTTAACAAATCTTCAAGTTTTCCCTTTCATTCCCATACATCTTCTTTCAAATTATTAAAAACACCTGTTTTCAATTCATCTTTTTTTCAGATTTATACCAACATCCATTCTTTTTAATGATTTCCTTTCTAACAACCAAGGGTTCATCCTTTACAATACATCTGTTATCAAAAAATCTTCTGTTCACACATACCACAATATTTTCAATCTTTACAGCTGATAAGTAGAATCACCCAAGCACTGCTTTCCATTTAATCCAATCATATTCTTTCACATCTCTCAATCCTTTTCATTCATACTACTACCACTAAGCCTAGTCACTTCTCACCTATCACATTTTTCTGACATGCAGTATCACACAATCGCACATATTTCTTCATATTCATCTGTTCTTTTCTCTTTCATTACGCTTTTTCGCTATAGAAAAGCCCTGATTTTCTCTTTGAGAATCCCTATTAATCCATCTCTTCTCTACCATACCTCTCATACTTCTACCTATTCCCACATTAAAATTACAGCTAGTGCCTACTACTTCCCTCTCTCCTTTATCCTGTCCCTCTCCTCTTGGGACATTGAGCTGCCAAATGATATTTGATCACACAAAATACATCTTGTAATCTCACCAGTACCAAATTTTTTTCTTATTAATCATTCAGTATCTTTTCCCTTCCTGAGATACATCCCTCTCTTCTTTCCTTTCTTTTGTCCACCATCCACTTCTTTCTACTGGCTTTCACTCTCAATTCTTCCACACACATTTATTAGACTCTTCTTAAAGTTTGAAACACGCCAAGCATCCTATTGTAATATGCCTAACACATCTGTCTCATTTCCAGATTTGCTTCCTTCCAGTAAATTACATACTCTCAATATCTTACACCTAAATCAACTCTACCAGTCATCTTACATTTACTTTCAATCACCTCATATCTGTTTACATATCCTCTCATACTTTCTTTTTCTCCTCTTTTAACAAAAATTTTGGTATTCTGTCATACTTATCACGCTGTTTCTTCTTACATAATTATGTCAACTCTTCTAACACTTTCATACATTCTCTTTCCTAATCATGCCAATTTATGCTACAAATATTTCAAAACCTTTTCTCCTAGACAAAGACTTATCAGAACTTCATCATCTTTACATTCATAATCTTTTCCATCCAACTTATACCACCACTCTACTTGTTTTTTCCACACCTCAAAAGCATTTGCTCCATTCCTATCACCTTGAAACACAGGACATAATCATCTTTGCCCATCTATTCTCTCTTTTTGCATGCCCTTAATACCCGACTCGTCCATATCACAAACCGACAATAAAACATCTCCATACAAGTATCCTAAGAGCATAGCGTAACTACTCTCTACTACGACTGAAAATTAAAGAATTAAAAAAATAAACTATCCAAGCTACAATGGCAATAAAGACAACAGCTACTCACATGTTAGAAAAAGCTGGAAAATAATTTGTGTGTTATTCTCCCAAGTGAAATTTGTGAATTTATTTAAATATTATATATCTTTAATTGACACCACCATAATATTACTGCCCCAATAATGCAACCCAACTGTGACCGCCGCAGTTTTACCCTTCAGGGCCAATGTAGAATCGGTTTTCCCATCCTAGAATTAAAAACTTAAAAGCCTCAGGGCAGTTTTTTTTTTTTTTTTTTTTTTTTTTTTTTTTTTTTTTTTTCAAACTTTAACTTTAAAATTTTAGAATCTGTAGAAGAGAAAATATACTGTATCTTTGAAACAAAAGTAAGTCCATTCAAATAAATAAAAAAAAGATAGACCAAACCATAAAAATCAAGCTAGTGCAAAACATAAAAGAAGCAGCCTGTGTAGCCAAATTAAAATCATGTCAAGCCAGGCCAACATTCAACCTGAAACAAAAAAAAAACAATCAATTATCATTGATTCGATTGTATAGATAAAATGTACTTAAATAATTTTTAAAAAAAAATCATAATTTTGCAAGAGCTATTTTTTATGTAAGATATAATAAAAAATATAATATATATATATATTATATATATATAGTAATATATATAATATATATATATATATATTATATATATATATATATATATATATATATATATTCTGTAATTTGATTAATTAAAGATCCTGTAAAATAAAAGTTCTTTATCTTACCAATTTTTAGCCTGATGAAGATGAAGGAAATGGGGACTTTGAAGACAGTGAATATGATTGCTCAATGGATGAGACCCTTTGGTCTGCTGCTGGTTGGGGGTGAATTGGGAAAGAAGCCATGAGCAGCTTGCCTCTCTTACTGAGGCTGAACGTATGCGAATGTCAGCTGGAAAGGTATTGTACATAACCCACAAGAAATTTTTACTTTTACTAGTAAATTTTTGGAAAAAATAATTTTCAATTTTTAGAATAAATATATGCATTTATTTTATAGTAGCCATGCATGGTTGCAGTAGTTTTTAATTTTTTTTTCTTGATGATTTTTTTTAATTTCTTTATTAATTTCAAGAAGTTAGAGGCAAAAAGTGGTAGAAATGGTAATAGGTGTCATTTTAATTTTGATAAAACCTAACCTATTTTCAAATTAATTTAATTTCCTTTAAAATTAAGATGACTACATGTTATAAATATATACTATATATATATATATATATATAATATATATATAATACTTTATATATATATATATATTATATATTATATATATATATATATATATATATATATATATATATATTAGATTATTATATATTAGTGATGGGCACGATCCAAATTTCCAGCCGATGCGATTTCCGATTCCGCGATTCCGATTCCATTCCTTTATATATATATATATATATTATAAAAAATATATAATATATATATATATATATATATATATTATATATATATATAATATATATATATATAATAATATATAATATATATATATATTTATATACGCCTAATTTTGCTAAATCACTAATTTTTAAATATTTAAAACCTTATAAATTAATGTTATAGAATTCTCTTATATTTTATCTTTGCTAAAGAAATAATTAGTTTAATTCCCTTTTATTTATTTAACAACCACTGAAAATAATAGCAATATTTAACAAATCTTACAAATAATAAACATTTTTTCTTTTTTTTGTTTTAAAAAAAAAATTCCTTCTTAAATTTACTAAAAGTATGTCTCTGGAACAGAATTATCATTATTATTTGTAGTTAAATCATCCGATGTTGTAGTGCAAAAACAATAATAGTTTTCCTGTTTACCAGTGCAACCGATATTCTTTAAATTACATATGAATCCTCTCAATTCTGAAGAGTCTTTCACTTTCCACGAAAAAGGGGACACGACCTTGAATATTTTCTAGCAAGGACACCCAAATGCTGAAAGGTTCCTTTATTCGATGAACACCATTGTAAGGGACTTTCGGATTTTTTATGTTCTATATTTTTTATATTGTCTGATTTCTACTTTTTATAACATAACTTTTTTCAATTATGTTCTTTCTCCTGGGAATGAGTTTCCTTTGCTGTTTTTTTTAAAGTTTTTTCTCTTAATATTCCGAAAAGGAACTTGCAAAACTGAAGTTAAAATTATTATCTTCAGTATCAGTTTTTTCGCCCCCCATTCTGTTGATAAATGAGAAAAATCTGAAAATTGGTTAAAGTAGTGGAAACTGTTTTCATTTCCTTTATACAACATATATCTTCGCACCATCCATTGCCTTAAGAATATTCTTCCACTTTTAATATTGTTATATCATCCTCAAGGAATGTATTTTTAAAGCGTGGATCAAATTAGGTTTAAGCAAGCAAAGTTGCTCATCATTATAGTGGGGCTTCTTGAATCTATTTTTTTACTGAATCTTTCCATGCTGGTACTGTAGAGACCCAAGTCCCTCAATAGTTCTTTTTTTCTGCTTTTTAAAAAAAAAATGCAAAATCATTTCATATTTGGGATTATTGTCGATGCCATTGATTCCTTGTGGCTCAATCTGAAAATTGTTTTAAAGTAGTGGAAACTGTTTCTTTTCCTTATACAACCTTATTTTCGCACATTTCATTGCTGAGAATATCTCCACTTTTATATTGTTAACATCATCCTCAGGAATGTAATTTTAAAGCGTGGATCAAGATAGGTAGCAAGCACAAGATTCTTATCAGTAAAGTAAATGCTGAATCTATTTTTAACTGAATTTTTCCATGCTGATAGTGTAGACCCAAGTCCCTCAAATAATTCTTTTTTTTCTGACTCTTTTAAAAAAAAAATGCAAATCATTTTCATATTTGGGATTATTGCCGATGCCATTGATTCCTTGTGGCTCAATCTGAAAATTGGTTTAAAGTAGTGGAAACTGTTTTCCTTTCCTTTATACAACATATATCTTCGCACAACCATTGCTTAAGAATATCTCCACCTTTATATTGTTATAATCATCCTCAATGAATGTAATTTTAAAAGCGGGGATCAAGATAGGTAGCAAGCACAAGATTCTTATCAGTAAAAAGTAAATGCTGAGTCTATTTTTTACTGAATTTTTCATGCTGATACTGTAGAGACCCAAGCCCCTCAAATAGTTCTTTTTTTTCTGACTCTTTTCAAAAAAATGCAAATCATTTTCATATTTGGATTATTGCCGATGCCATTGGTTCCTTGTGGCTCAATAAATTTGTACAATCAACAAAATTTTAAGTATTTTTAGCAATTTTTAAAGAACTTTCCATTGTTCTAAGCATGCAGGTTTTGAATGATCCCTGCAATATGAAATGAGAGCCGTCTTTTGTTCAAAAATTTTTGAAAGCATATGAATATCTGGCTTACAATTCCCCTTTTTTGGGTCTGGTTTGTATATCCTGAATAAATCTTTGCTGTGGTAAATTAAATCTAGTTTTATATTCTTCATACTTGAAAATAGCTTGGGGCGAGTGATTAAAATGACCTAACGATTTGTTTGCACATTGATAGTTTTTTTTAACGTCGCTTGTTCAAATTATGGCATCATTGATAGTGTCAATGAGTGTAAATAAGCAACAGTATTTCTGGAATCCTGCTTGGTGTAACTCCTCCAGCCATAATTAGGTGCGGTTATCCCTTACATACATGAATTTTATTAGAAGGTAATATTGAATTCTCCATAATTCATATTTGAAGACATCACTTATAATTAGATGCCGTGTGAGATACGTGAAAGGTGAAACTCGAAGGATAGCATTTATATTCAATGCTCCACATTATTACAAGCCTACAAGGTAAAATATTTCACTGCCCACTTACGAGTTCACGGGTATATAATTATCAAAACATATTACATAAAATGACTAACGAAACATTCCAAATGTCTGCCTGTCTGAAAATCTAACAGATATCTTAGGCTAACGTAAAGATGCGCCGCTCAATCCAGTTTTTCTTTAATTAATAGAGATCAGGAAGAACTGTGAAATTAAACAATCAAAATACGGCAACTTCGAAATATTGTCTTTAAAATATCATAAAGTCGAATAAAAATTATTTTTCAGATTGTATACCAAAAGAATCGATATAATTTTGCCGATTCCGATTCCGATTCCTCAAAAACAGCCGATTCCGATTAATCGTCCATCATAATATATATATATATTATATACCTATATAATTATATACTATATATAATATATATTATATATATATATTATATAATATATATATATATATATATATATATATAATATATTATATATTATTTACCTAACTTCCCCTGGCCCACTTTAATTGGAGGGCCACATCTGCTTCAGGAAGCCGCGGCCGCCACCGGGTCGGTTTCACAGGTCCGAGATAGAGAATAACAGAAAGACGACGGGGCGTCGAGAGCCTGGGCATCCTCAGAAGGAGGTGCTCTATTGTATCCTGAGAATTGTGGACATCTGGGGCAAGTGGGGGAGGTGACGTTGGTCTAGTTTTAAATCTATGTTTATATGCATGAGTCTCAGGTGGGTGACCCGACTGCACCGAGCGAGTCCATTTGGCTTCTTCTAGACAGCGTTTCTTCTATTGGGGAGGGGTATTTAATTAAGTAATAATTGGGCCGTTTTTCAAGGTAAGTGTCTGCAAGATGGGAATGGATATGGTGAATTCCAGGCCTATTGGAGGGGGCGGGGAATTATATTATAAGTGTTGTAATAAAATTTGTGCAGGTGAGGAGGGGGGGATTTAGTCTTTGTCGAGGGGGATTGGAGAGAATTTGGTGACATGAATGGGTTGGGTTTCGGGTCTTCTGGTAGAATTGGGTCCCTACCATCTCCAGATGTGTGGAAATGGGGAGGATGGAGGTTTCATCGTGTAAATGTTGGATTGGGGTGGTTTTAGTGCAACCTGTGATAATTCTAAGGGCTGCGTTTTGGGAGATTTGTAGTTTATTTGTGTTTGATTTTGAAATTGCTGGGAACCATGCTGGGGAAGCGTAATTTAAGTTAGTTCTAAGGAAGTGCTTATAGATATTTTTAAAAAAGTAGTTAGTGTGGTGTTTACTGTCCGCTGAAATTGTGTTGGGAAAGGGTTCGGAGGGTGGTTAGTTTTCGTTGGGTTGTGGAAGTGATTTGGTCAATATGGGGGAAAACGTCATGTGGGTGTCGTATGTAAGTCCTAGTATTTTTGGGGTTTTGTTAAGTGGGAGGGGGTTATTGTTCAGAGTAATTAAGGGATGGAGGGAGGATTGATGTCGGTCGGTGGTTAATAGGGTGATAGAGGACTTAAGGGGGGGATGCTGTCATTCTGTTGGTGATTAACCAGTTTTCTAAAGAGTGTAGGTATTCTTGAGTATGTTGTGTGGCTGTGTTTACGTCTGGGTGTTGGGAAATGAGGCTAATGTCGTCTGCATACGTGATTAGTTTGGTGGAGTGGTGGATTGGGGTGGGTAGGTCTGCAGTGAAAAAGTTGAATAAAAATGGGGAGAGAAGGCTCCTGTGGGACGCCGTTTTTGTAATTTAATGGAGTGGGAGAGATTGTTTTTATATAATACTTTTGCAAAATGGTTGGTGATGAAATTGGAAAGCCATTTTTGGTCATTTTTTCTAAAGGGAATGAGGAATTTTTGAATTAGGAGGTGTGGTGGGGACGGTGGTCAAATGCTTTGTCTAT
This sequence comes from Trachelipus rathkii, assembly GCA_015478945.1. Taxonomy (NCBI): domain Eukaryota; kingdom Metazoa; phylum Arthropoda; class Malacostraca; order Isopoda; family Trachelipodidae; genus Trachelipus; species Trachelipus rathkii. The sequence continues at coordinate 19,397 of JABUQX010012580.1, read as the reverse complement.
GTCTATTGCTGTGAGTATCTGATTCTATTTGGGAAGTGATTGTTGAAGCCGTTAAGCAGTGGTTTTGTAAGGAAGTGAAGGGCTGTGTTGTAGAGTGGTTGCTTTAAATCCGTGTTGGACGTCTGGGGAGGAATAGATGGGAAAATTTTATTAATAATTAATTTCTCCTAGTAATTTCTGATGGACAAAGCAAGAGAAACTTGGGGCGATAGGAGGTAGGGGAGTTGGGGTCTTTTTTTTGGTTTGAGTTTAGGGATTGTGTGTATCTTGTTTCCAGATTGGGGGAATGTATTTATTGTTTAGATTTATTGAAGATGTCTGTAATTAGGAGGATTGCGTTATCTCCAAGGTGTTTTATTATGTGCAGTTTGGATATGGAGTCTGGGCCTGATGCTGTTGAATTTTTGAGGGTTTTTAATGGTTTCTGTATCAATGATTGTTGTGAATGGAGTATGGTTGAGTCTAGTTGAGTTTTCTAAGTTGTTTTTTTGTTTTCCTGTTATCGGGGTGTGTTGGTTTGCGGGAGATCTTAGCGTAATGGTTTAGCGAGACTGTCTGATTATTGTTTAGGGGAGGGGAGGGAGTTTTTTAGGTAGAGATGGGAATTCGTGAGATGGTGGGGGGTGTTGTTTCGTGAATTGTTTAACTTTTTTTGTAATTTGCCAGGTTTTCTTATTGTCTTTGCGTGAGATGTTGTTGGAGGTATTCAGAGAATTTTTTAGTAGTGTTGGTGGTTATGAGGTTAGTGATTTGGTTGTTTAGATTTGTTATTTGGTTAGAGATGTGGGGGGTATAAGGATTGAGTTTTCGAAGGGAGTTTCTTTGTTTAATGAGTTGGCTGATGTTCGGGTTTAGTTTGGGATTGTATGATTTTCTGTGTCCCTTGGGTATGTGAAGGTTTGCAGATTTGATAATTGTTTTGTTTAAGTGAGTGATGGAGGAGAGAAGGGATGTTATGTCGTGGATTTGTGTTGGGTTAATGTGAGTTTCAATATAATAGTATATTCGGGCCAGTTTGCTTTTTTGTAGTTTGTGTATGTTTTTTTTTTTGGGGGGGGTTGATGGGGGGAATTTAGGGAAATAAGAATAGGAAGGTGGTCCGATTGTAGGTCAGTAATGGTGTCCCAAGTAAGTAAGTGGTGAAGAGAGGGGGAACATATATATATATATATATATATATATATAAATATATATATATTATATATATTATTATATTATAATATATATATATATATAATATATATATATATATATAATAATATATATAAACCTATATATATATATCTTATATAATATATATATTATATTATATATTATATATATATATAATATAATATATATTATATAATATATCATATATCTTATATATATAAAATATATATATATATATATATATATATATAATTATATATAATATATATATATATAATATATTATATATATATAATATATATCTTATATCATATATATATATATATATAGTATAATATATATATATATAATATAAAATATATATTATATATATTATATATATATATATATATAATATATATAATATATATATATATATATTATATATATATATATAATATATAATATATATAATATATATATATATATATTAATTATATATAATAACAGGATATTAAGAATTTGGGGTCAAGACACATTGTAATTGATTACAATTAGAAGGCTACACCGAACAAGAAGAGTTTTCAAAAACTTGGAAAATCTCTGCTTTAGCAGCAAGCCCCTCGAGAAAAAAAGGCTTTATGAAGATCAATTGCCTTCAACCCTCTAATTGATGCTCCTGTGAAATTTCTTCATCCCGCTGGAAGTAAGTATTTGGAGTCCGACTTTTAGGTCCTGCTTCCATTTTAGCAACACAAGTCAGTTTAAAGCAGCCAAGTAATTCGAGACTGACAATGCTTTTAAATAGTCCTATTTAATAATCACAGCAATATAAACCACTTAAATGTACAAAAATCCTTTCGGACTTAAATTTTAGGTTTTAGATCAATTCTGTTAAACGTTAGTGAAATAGAAGAAGAATTGAGACGTCAGCATTCAAACAATCATGCAAAATTGCACCTAGATACCTGTTATTTTATTTTATTATTATTAAATTATTATTATTATTGCTGCAAAAATATAGTTTTACTCTAACAATTTCATAGTTGCTGATATAATTTATAATAATTTAATACTATTCGATCAGAAACAATTTGAACAAGAACTGGGTAAGCAGCTCATTTGAAAAAGGCTGGAACTTTTCAGAACTCGCACTCATACTTATGTAGAGGAACCATGCCTAATTGTTCAGTCTCTAATAAGTCATCCTTAATGATACCAAAGTAATCATTCCACTACATGGCCACTTGGCATAATACTACTGGAAATTTAAAAGGCTTTTGTAATGATAAAAAAAAATATTCTTTTGCAAATCTTATTATTTTATACTATTTGTAATAAATTTGCTGATGATGATACCAATGCTTATAAATTTTAATGAAATAATAATCAGATTGATAGAAGATTTTGGGCTAAATTTTATATGAATTAATTTTTATTTCTCTTAAATAAATATTTAAACATTCTCAGAAATTAGTAAAAGTAATTGAATATATATATATAAATATATAAATATATATATATATATATATATATATATATAATATTATATATATATATTATACTATATATATATATATTATATAATACTATATATATTATATTATAATATATTATATCATAATATAATAATATAATATATAATTATATATATATACCTCTTCCCAAATGTGGGGGTGAGTTGGGCAGCAAATACACACAGAAAAGAAAAGTATTGTAGAAGTACCTAATGCAAGGAAGAAGAAACTCGCCTTCCATACTATTAAGTGAGAACTATCACACGTCAACAAAAATCCACCCTAGGGCTTCACGAGACTGCAGCGAAGTATCTCTGTAGTATCTCGTCAATGTTGGGTTCATCACCTGGGCATAGCCCACAATCATACGTCTCACAAAAATCCGCTACTCACTCCTATTATGTGCCCTTTTTTTCTCGCCTCTGCGCAAACTCAACATTTCTCGTCCTCCGGCATTCCTTTACTGACTCCACTTTTTTTCGTTCTCCCAGCCGGTCGTTCCCAGCACACTCACGCCAATATACATCCGCTTAACCCAACCGACTATCATCCATCCTTTCATATGCCAAAAAAAAACCCCCCATTTTTTTTTTCCAATGTACTCTCGTTTATTCTCCCATTTTCGCCTTTCTTCACACCACACAACTCCCTAATGCGTTCATTCCTTATTTTATCAATTCTTTTCACACCTAACACGCCCTTAAGATTGTCCATCTGAACAGATTGTAAATAGATCTATACTTTCTTATTCATACTCATAGTATTCAACTACTATATACATTAACAAAAGGTAAACATCATTTCCAACTGCAAAACACTAGCAAGCCACTCAAGACTTAGGGAAGAGTCCCTTTGTATCCACCAGGATTTTATTGCCCAATAAGCTACCTTCTACCATTCACAACTTTTCTTCTACACTCTGCATCATCCGTTCCCTTTTCCTCTAACATATATCCTAAATATTTAAACTGATACTTGTTCTAATTGCTCACCTCCAACAGTAAACACAACAACGGAGTACCCCAAGTCGCAATACTATCCCCACAACTATTCAAACCTATTTACCGGCCTATCTATCACAACCCATCCACACAATCATAACAACCTCACGCAGATGACATCACCATAGGCACTACACACCAGAACCCAAACACGGCCACAAACCTGACACAACAAAATACCATTCAATTTCAAACTTGGCTATCAGAAAACAATGTCTGCCTCACCAAACAAATCTTCAATGACATTAATTAACCACCCGACCGCCAACTTGGGGCCACCTCCCCCCCCCCCCCCCCCCCACCCACTCATATTAAACAACATTCTTTTTCCCTTTAACAAAACTCCCACATCCCTTGGAAATACACATTTGACACTCACCTTCACAAAACACACAGACAACATAACTTCATCTGCAAACAAGAAACTGAACAGACTTCACAAACAATATACAAACATCCACCATCATATACAAACAATACATTCGCCCCACTCTAACTGCGCTTCTCCAACTTGGGCACCCACTACTGACTAAGAAAATAACATAAACCCCAAACGGCAAAACAAAAGGCTCTAAGAATTATAACACGAATACATATCAACAACACGACAACACCACCTACACGAAGGAACCAAAATTCTACCCATAGACACACCAAAACATGATAAACACAATTCTTTTCCAAAACCAGAACACCCATGTCACAGTACACTTTCTAACTCCACCCACCAACAGAAGAACTCAACAACTCCTTCTCACTAGCTCTATATTACCACCAATTCTGAACACATCCACCTCCTCCAAGACAAAATCCACACACTAACGGAAAACACTTAAGACGCAGACTACCAAAACAATATTTCTGCATAAAGCGATGTGAAACAAACAACCAGAATTCACTCACACGTTTTTCGCTGAGTCTTTGGCAGGAGCCCAGACCCGTCCCTCCCGAACTACAGACCGTACAAACACAGGTTCAACCTTATCTAAACCACCACAAACATCTGTCAAACTGTAACCAGGTTCCGGAGGACACATCCAACTTTTCTCTCCTGTTTAACTACCCTCACACAGAACAACATGGAACATATCATTTTTGGAGGAGACTGGTGGCATTGGCTGGGTACCTGAATGCGGTGTGGCCTCTCCCATGATAGGTGGCCAGGGGTGAGAATGTAAGTGAAGGGGTTAAATTCTGGTGTTGAATAACCACCTTCAATAATAGATGAATTTTGGATGTTGAAGTGAGTGAGCGTTGTCACGATGAAGTGGCGTTTCTTCCCGGAGGCTGCTTAGGATTCATCAGTGGGGCTAGCAGCCTCCTGCCCCAGACGCCACAGGACTCCCCCCAGTGACAATGCCGCGAGCACACTCCGCTCTCCGGTCCTGAAATGATGTCGGGTCAGCTGTCAGGTGAGAGCTAGGTGTGCGCACATTAAGGTCACTGAGAAGGCTTCGACCACTCTGTACTCTTACTGGCAGTTGGTCCGCACCTGCAGAAGCTTGAGTACGGTACAGGCGGCACAGGATGACCGAACAGAGTGGCGCCCAGCAGAGAAACTTAATTTGATGGAATGTTCAGTGATTTGATGGGTGTTCGGAATCAAATTTGGCATGGTTGCTTGTTGGTGTTCGTGTGCCACAACAGTGGCACTGGTCACTCCAGGGTCACCAATTTGAAGGGGTTAAATTCTGGTGTTGAATAACCACCTTCAATAATAGATGAATTTTGGATGTTGAAGTGAGTGAGCGTTGTCACGATGAAAGTGGCGTTTTCTTCCCGGGCTGCTTAGGATTTATCAATGGGGCTAGCAGCCCCCTGCCCCAGACGCCACATAAGATATATATATATTTCTTTCTTTCTTTCTTACCTTCCTCTTTGCCCCAAGACAGGCTGACATGCTGTACAAGCATCGGAAAGAAAAGCAGTAGGAGAACATGAACAAACTCGAAAAGAAAGCCCAGCCTTACCGCCCCCTCTGTAACCATTAATTAGTGAGAGCTCGTCACCAGACAGAAAATCCACCCTTGAGAGTCTCATGGGACCGCGGCGGACCCTCACTATGGTAAATCGTCAATGTAAGGGTTCATCCCCTGGCCCAGGTGGGCCACAACCATGCCCCCATACAAAACCCCGACATTCTCTCCTATCATGCACCCTTACTCTCGCTCTGCCAAACTCACATTTCTCTCCTTTCAGACATTCGTTTTACTGACTCAATCCACTTCTCTTCGGTTTCCAGCCGGTCCGTTCCCAACACACTCACCACCTTTACATCCGCTTACCCAACCGACTAATCACTCATCCTTTCCACATGACCAACCATCTCACAACTTTCATTTATTCTCTCATTTACCCCTTTCTTCACACCACACCACTCTTCTTCGTTCATTTCTCTCTTTATCAATTCTTCTCACACCTAGCACACCCCTAAGATTGTCCATCTGAACACATTGGAACTTTAGCATCTATACTTCTTTTCAGAACCAAGTCTGCACCTACATACAATAACACAGTAACAACATACCCTCATGTAAAGACCTAGCACACTCCAAGAACTTAAGTCCTTTACATCACCACGATTTAATTGCACAGCCACTCCTGCCATTCACAACTTTCCTACTACAACCTGCATCGTCCGTTCCCCTTTCATCCAACATATACCTAAATAATTTTAAACTCAGACACTTTGTTCCAGCTCTCACCACTTAACATAACTTCACACTGAAGGATATCCATCACTCACAACCATAACCTACTCTTATCCACGTTTACTTTCACGCCCCTCCTTTTACACACCCTGCGAAATCTCTGCTACATCCTCTCAACCTTCTTCAGCATTCGCCACACGACAACCAATCATCCGCAACTATAATAGGTAGGGCACCTCCACTCATCTCCATTCTCCACATTCTAACACCATTTCCTGCCATCCCCAACCTCGAATTCTTTCATAACCCCATCATATACCAAATTGAATAACCAAGGAGCATAACACACAAACCCTGTCTTACTCCGCTATTAATCCTAACCAATCACTTTTGACACCATTTTATTCTTACACACGCTTAACTATCGTCATATATACTTTTGATTCCATTCAGAAGCCTACCACGCACACATATATCACTAACACCGCCCTAACGCTTCCCTATATAACTCTATCATAAACGCCTGTTGCAAATCCATAAACAAAATACAAATTTTAATTCTTCTTCTCCCGTCATTTTCTCAATTCATTTGTTCACAATGTAAAGATTTGCATCCACACATCCTCTACACTCTAAACGCACCTTGTTCTTCAACCAATCAGTCCTTCATCACTCGACGCACTCTTTCGACCAAAATACCAGCATATACCTTCCTACAACACTCATAAACTTATTCCCCTATAAACTATAATTTCTACAGTTCCCATTTTCTCCCTTACCTTATATAAGGGTACTATTACTCCTCTCTACTCCAATCCCTTGGAACTATACCTCCACATAAACGCTTTATTCACAACTTCCAAATCCAATCATCCAATCTCGCTCCGTTCTTGATCATTTCCACCAGTAATTTCATCTATAACTGCAGATTTACCATTCTTCAACTTTTTCACTCTACCCATTACCTCCTCCTTACTAATAACCTCATCCCCAAAATACCTATTCCTTCTTGCACCATCAAACCCACACACATTCACTATCACCTCTTCATTACTGTTAATATTGTGCAGATTCTCGAAGTGTTCTTTCCACACTCCTCTCACACTGTTGAAATTTTGAATGGTATCTAAATTAAATTCTATATATCATTCTCAAATTGGAATCCAGTCCCAAACCTATAATTTAAATCTAAAAATTAATAAAAATCTAACTATAAATCTTACTTTAAAATTCATAAATTGAGCTATAAAATATGCCTCTGCAAAATGCTCTAGCCTGATGCGAAAAGGGAAAAAGCACAACCATCTAAAAAATCTCAATTCATTTTGAGAGAGAGAAAAAAAAAAGTTTTTTGGAACATCTCTGATATATTCCGGCTGACTCCTTGAAAAAGTTAATCAATTTTTTGTCTAGCTACGCCCTAAGTAATTTTTTTATGAAAGCAGTGACTCTCAGTGTTTTATTCCCGTACTTCAATATCCTGGATGAATCGTCTTTCTTCAAAGAGGGATCCCTCCTCATCCGATTGAAGTACTAATCGTAAAAGGCTTAAACAGATTCTTCAGCGCATTACTTGTAATAGCTCCCGTTTTTTGTGAAGGTAAGAGAAGTTTGCTTAGGCATGTTGTTTTATCTTTAATAAATATAATATTTTGCTTCCTTTACCTCTCCCCATAAGTGAGGTTTAATTTAATTTAACTTGCTTAACGAAATAATTTTATAATTAATGGTACTCCCTGTGAGGTACGCTAAAAATTTTCTATAATGAATGGTGCCCCCTGTGAGGTAAAGGTTTGGTACTGGAGTTTATGTTTGAGTCCTTTAATATTTCATTTAATATTTCATAAAACTTTAAAATTTCAAAACTCTTTCGTCAAAAATAATGTTCTAAAATTGAAACTAAATATTGGAGGTTACTATTTCATAATTAGGGATAGGTTAGCTTAGTTAGTTACTAAGTGGTTAAATTCCCGACTAATTTACGAATTACGAGTGGCGACGCAAAGACTACAAACCTTGTTTACATACTTAAATAACGGACTGACGATTGACTTGCTATTCTAGGTCTGTGTTAAAAGTAACGTTTAATTGAATAAATAATATTGTGATATATATAAAATAATTTGTGTATTACAATAAAAATTACAATAAAAATACTGAAAGGTATTTAAGTAAAAATAGTCCTGAAGTGTAGCAATATTGTTTGGGCCTATTCTTGTTAAGCGCAAGCCTTACTACTTTTGCCCAAATAGGCTATACGTATTAGGGCTGTAAAATTTGAGTAAACTTTAATAAAATTTTTGGAGCCTAACTATTGAGTTATAGGCCTACCTAATAACTTAATAGGCTTTGTGGACTTCCCATACTGGTTAAAACCAGATGGTTTGTATATAAAATGTAGGCTATGTAAAATGCCTAATTTAAATTAAGGTGAACTCCCTTTATATAGTATTAAGGTATATATTATTTTAGTATTAAGGATTTTTTTTTGTAGGCTTAAGGTTCATATTTTAAGGCCTATGTATTATAGGCTTAGGTTGTCACAAGTGTGAAAATGGAGCATTTAGACATAAATAGCTCTGATATAGAAGGGTTTGCTGAATCTTCTGGCCCATCTGAAGAATTACAAAATGTAATTAAGCTAACAAGAAAGCGGGGTGGTAAAAGGTCCGCTGTTACTAAAACTTTAAATAAATTAGTTCCTGCCATTAATACTCTATCCAATGAGGATAAATTAAATAATTGTTTAACATTGAAAAAGTCAATAAATGATCTTGAATCTCTTAATGAGAGTATCACAGATTCTTTTGTAGCTTGTGAAGAATTTACAACTGAAAGGCTTGAGGCTTTAGAGTCGAATAATGAGTATTATTATACTACCATTAATAAATATATTCAATTATTGAGTACAAATGTTTCTCAAAGTACTTCTGCTTCAAATACAGCTCATAAAGCTAAGGTGAAAATAGCAGAAATAAAGATCTTGCCATTTGAAGGTGATGCCTCTCAATTTAAAAATTTTAAAGTATCTTTCACTAATATTTATGATAATTTAGGATTGTCAAATCAAGAAAAATTTGCCTATTTAAAACAGCACTTAAAAGGAAATCCATCTGTTCAAATAAATTGTATTCAAGAGTCAGATACAGCCTATGATGAGGCTTGGGAGCAATTAGAAGATCTTTATGCTTCTCCAGGTCAAATTAAATTTTCACTAATAAAAAAGTTATTAACTTGTAAAAAAGCTTCTAAAGATCTTAATAGTTTAAATGATTTTCAAGCTAATATGAATGCCAATGTCAATCTGTTTAAAAATAATCAATTAACTATTGACGATATTCAATTATACATTTATTATAATGCTTTAGATATAGAATTAAGAGAATATTTACGTACATGTGGTTATAAATTGTATCAATCATTTGATGATTTTCGAAGTGCAGTGACTGAGGCTACTAAAACATTAAACGATCAAGAAGGTGTTAAATCAAAACCTTTAAATTTTAATGCTCTTTCATTAAAAAATGAATCTGTAAATAATAAAATTGTAAAAATAAAATCTCAATCAGAGAATGAGGCAAGTTCAGGTAAAATTTTTTATGAAGGTGTAAAATCTAAAACTTCAGTCGTTACAGCCTCTACTGTAATGACATGTAAATTATGCTCTCAAAATGGTCATACTATTTCCAGATGTACCAAATATACTACCAATAAAGAAAAATGGGATCGTATAAAAGAATTAGGGTATTGTAAAAAATGTACAGGTAAAAATCATGATGAAAACAGTTGTACAATATCTCTTGATCCTTGTAAAAATTGTGGTAAAAAAAAATCATTTATATTTTCTTTGCTTAAAACAACTTTCAGAGGGTAAAGCTAAAATTAAGGATCCTAAAGTAAAAGATAATGGGAAAAGTAATAAAACTAGTCAAGGGTGTAATATTACTTCTATTGGAGGTAATTCAATTCTTCCATCATTACAGTTACCAATTGTAACAAATTTGGGTGGTGAAATAAAGGTGAGAGCACTTATAGATTCTGCGAGTCAGGACAATTACATTGTTAAGGATACAGTAGAGTCTCTAGGTGTTTCCACTAAGGTCATTGAGGAAACTTTAACAATTAGTGGTTTTAATGCTCAATTTTCAAAGCCATGTTTTGAAGTTGCAAAATTTTTTATTAAAGATGTTGAATATCCCATTGAAGCCCTAGTTGTTGATAACATCCCGGTAAAGTTTAAAATTAAAGAAGTGTCTAAACTAGTTACTTCCCTTGAACTTAATGGTTTTAAATTGGCAGAGAATTATGATTCTGAAGTAGTAACTGATTTTAATGTAATTTTAGGAGCCCCTAGTATTAAAGAACTAAATTTAGAAATTATTAAAGTTAATAATGCTATGGCTTACAAATCTAGGTATGGTGTCATTTTGCAGGGTATTCCCTCAGATTATCATTTTAAATATGAGACAGCCTTGAATTTAATTACAGAGAGTTGTGTGGCTACTGTCAGTGAAAATGATGAAAATCTAGCTGAAAATATAGGTCATTTCAGCAGTCTGGAAAATTTAGGGTTATTTAAAGATGAAAAATTTACCACTAATGAACAAAGAATAATAAAAAATTTTAAGGATAATGTTCAGCTGAGTGAGGAAAGTATATCAGTAGAAATTCCATGGAAACCTAATCATAATATAAATGACTTAACTCCTAATTTTGATTATGCTTATGGCAGACTTAATTCTCTTATTAGAAAATTAAAAAGTAATAATTTATTAAATGAATATCAGAATATTTTTGATTTACAATTAAATGAGGGTATCCTTTATGAAATTCCTATTGATAAAATAGATCATAAAAAAGACTATTTTCTTCCTCACTTTGCTGTAATTAGAAATAATGTTCATACCACTAAAATTAGAATAGTGGTGGATCCATCTGGTAAAAAATATGATGATGACAAGGCTTTAAATGATTTACTTGATAACTGTCCATCCTTGTTACCACATCTTTTGCTAGTTGTTTATACTTATAAGATATGGTAAGTACTTAACCATAGCTGACATAGAAAAAGTTTTTTAATGTTACATCTTTCTAAGGAGATGATAAAAATGCTCATAGACTATTAAGGATTAGGGACCTATCGAAACCTTTAACTAAAAATAACTTAATGTGTCTTAGGTATAAATAGAGTAACATTTGGCAATAAAACCAGCCCATTTCTTTTGCAAGAGTCAATTAAATCAATTTTGGAGTCAAAACAATCTGACTTGGGTGACTATTTTTCCAATCGGTTATATATGGATAACCTTATGATAAATAATGATAAAGTAGAATGCATAAAGTCACATTTTGAAACTGCTATTAGTTATCTAGAGCCCTATGGTCTTCACCTTTATGAATGGGCTTCTAACAGTCCTGAAGCAGAGTTAATGTTCAAAAAATCAGGTTTGCTCTCTTCTGAAGATCCTCTTTTCACTAAACTTCTAGGTTATTGGTGGAATAGGAAAGATGATTTAATATCCTTAAAGGAATGCGACTTAGATAACAAATGTAAAACTAGAAGGGAGATTTTGAGTGCTATACAAAGTATTTTTGATCCCATAGGCTTTATTGCTCCATTAGCTTTTAAACTTAAACTTTTAATGCAAAATCTTGTTTGTGAAAATGCTTCATGGGATGAAGAAATCTCCCCAAAATTAAAAAAAGAGTGGAAAATGATTTGTAAAGATTTTTCTAAGGTTAAAAATTTAACATTTCCTAGAATGACATCAATTGAGTCAGATATTGAATTTAGTCAGTATGATTTACATGTATTTTGTGATGCTAGTAAGGTTGGGTATGGAATAGTATGTTACCTTGTTAATAATCAAAATTCAAAATTTATATATGCCAAGTCAAGAATTAGTCCAAAGAGTAAAAATTATTCAATTTGTCAACTTGAGTTGTTAGCCATCTGTTTAGGCGTTAATGTCATTAAATATTTAATTGAAACCTATAATAAAAATGGTTCATTTTTCAGAACTACTATTTGGACTGATTCTTTGGTTTGTGCAAACTGGTTAAATCAAAAGGACTTAAAAATTAAATCTGTATTTGTTAGCAATAGAATTCAAGAAATTCAAACTACTTGCTGTTCTTTCCCTTTTGATATAAGCTTAAGACATGTTTCAGGTGTAAATAATCCTGCTGATTTGTTGACTAGAAATCTTACCACCAAGAAATTTTTAAAGTATAAGCAATTTTATTTAACTGGTCCTTCATTTCTTAAAGATCCAAACTCCCTTCCTAATACAATTCTTGTAAATTTCAATTCAAAACTTAGCATAAATTCTTTACTTCAAACCACTAATGATTTGCCAGAACCCCAAGTAGAAAGTCATACTGAACCATTATTTAACATTGAAAGATTCTCAAATAGGAATAAAGTCCTTAGAATAACGGGTTATGTAATCAGGTTTATTCATAATCTAAAATATTTTAAAACTAATAAATATAATCCTCAACCTAACCTTTCTATTGAACAACGCATAGAAAAAATAAATTCAAATAATTCATATAATAAAGTTGCAACTGAATTTTGGATAAAGTATTTCCAAAAGAAATACTTTTCCCAAGAATTGACAAATTTAGTAAATTTAAATCAAGGTAGACCTATTGAAGACCTAACCAATCTTCAAAAAGATCTGAAATTATTTATGGATGATAATAATATCATTCGTACAATGGGAAGGTACAGGTATGCAGGAACTATACCTTATAATGCAAGGTACCCGTCTTGCTGCCGAAATGTCATTTTACTAAATTAATAATAATTGAAACTCATAATAAAGCTAAGCATGCAGGTTTATCTGCTACTTGTAACTTAATTCGGCAGGAATTCTGGATACCTCAAATAAGGTCCTATGTAAAAGGTATATTAAAAAAGTGTATTTCATGTAAAAGATATTTTGCTAAAGCATATGAGGTTCCCACGGTTGGTCCCCTCATAAAAGAAAAGAGTGACTATGAACACCCATTTCAAACTACTGCCATTGATTATGCTGGGCCAATTTTATTAAAAGACCCAGATGATAATAATAATAAAATTAAATCTTACATATTATTATTTACTTGTTGTAATACTAGATTTACCAGTCTTCATGTGGTTTATGATCTGACAACAGAGACATTTTTAAGGGAACTTTACCATCTTTCCCTTACCTATTCTCAACCAAAAAAAATAATCTCTGATAACCAGTCTACTTTTAAGAAGGCTAGTAGTTATTTAAGTGATTGGTTTCATAATTTTAAAGTGCAAAATTATTTGCAAGAAAATGGTATAACTTGGCAATTCACAGCTAGCTATTCTCCTAGAACTCTAGGAATAGCAGAGAGAATTGTAGGGTTAATAAAAAGATCTTTGTACACCTCCCTTAAGGGTAGATCTATTTCAGTAGGTAATTTCTCCACTATAGTAAAAGAAATAATGCATGCAATTAATGCCCGTCCATTAACTTATGTCAGTTCTAAAGAAGACCCTTCTTATGATGTAATTACCCCTTTTAAATTAATTTTTGGTCAGGATATTGTAAAATATAATTTTTTAACCACTCCTGAAGTCCAAGTTTCTTCTACTGATGTAGGGGAAATTGTTGATCCTAATTACAATTCTAATGACCAAAAATCTATTGTAAAAAACTTTAAGACTTTATCCCATCAATTAAAGGTTATAAAAAATAAATGGAGAGATGAATATCTATTGGGCTTAAGAGAAAGAGAGAAAAAGCAGCACAAACTAATTACTAAAACACCTAAAATTGGGGAATTGTGTTTGCTAAATGAGTCTAGTAAGCTTCCAAAATGTTTTTGGAAGTTAGCTAGAATTACTGATGTTCATCCTGATGATGAAGGTATTGTCAGACATGTGACTGTACAAACAGGACAAGGACATCAGTCCAAAAGACATGTGTATAATCTTTACCCATTGGAGATTCCTATTGACGACCTAACCCCAGACTTACAAAAAGATGACATTACTTTACCCAAAAATGACTCTCCTCAGCAAGACACTCAAATAAGACCTAAAAGAGCTGCGGCTGTAAAGTTTCAAAATAGGATTAAAGACCTATTGAAACATGACTTAATTTAAGTATACTGGAGAAGATTTTGTAAATAAAAAAAAGGTAACTCCAGCTAGGTAGTTAGTTTTAGGTTAAGGTTTTTTAAAAAAAAAAATTTAAAAAAAAAAAACATTTTTCATTTATATTATTTTTTTTTATTTTTGAGGGGGAGTGTTGAAATTTTGAATGGTATCTAAATTAAATTCTATATATCATTCTCAAATTGGAATCCAGTCCCAAACCTATAATTTAAATCTAAAAATTAATAAAAATCTAACTATAAATCTTACTTTAAAATTCATAAATTGAGCTATAAAATATGCCTCTGCAAAATGCTCTAGCCTGATGCGAAAAGGGAAAAAGCACAACCATCTAAAAAATCTCAATTCATTTTGAGAGAGAGAAAAGAAAAAAGTTTTGGAACATCTCTGATATATTCCGGCTGACTCCTTGAAAAAGTTAATCAATTTTTTGTCTAGCTACGCCCTAAGTAATTTTTTTATGAAAGCAGTGACTCTCAGTGTTGTGTTTAATTTCCGTACTTCAATATCCTGGATGAATCGTCTTTCTTCAAAGAGGGATCCCTCCTCATCCGATTGAAGTACCAAGCATAAAAGGCTTAAACAGATTCTTCAGCGCATTACTTGTAATAGCTCCCGTTTTTTGTGAAGGTAAGAGAAGTTTGCTTAGGCATGTTGTTTTATCTTTAATAAATATAATATTTTGCTTCCTTTACCTCTCCCCATAAGTGAGGTTTATAATTTAATATGCTAACAATACATTTTATAATTAATGGTACTCCCTGTGAGGTACGCTAAAAATTTTCTATACACACCTACTTCATCAGTTACAAAAGCACCATCCCTATTCATTATTCTAAGCAGATTCCCCTTATTCTCAATTCTTACCTTTCGCGCTTCCTTCCAGAAAGAGCTTCCTATTCCTTGTAAGTCCCCATTCATCCCTTCCAAACTGTTCATTTAACCTCTTGTTTTCTCCTACGTATACACCTTTTAGTATTTCTTTTTTCCTCCTATATAATTCCAAGCATTTTTCTTTTGAGTCTTCATCATTTGCTTTTAGTACATTCAACCACGCTTCTTTTTACCTTTAACCGCTTCATCCTCTTCATTCCCCCATTCACTGTTACATTCTACTTCCTACTTAGCACATCCCATACTTCCTTTCACTACTAACAATTGTTTCCTTCATTTGCCCCCAGATTGTTTCAGTTCACTTGTCACATTCAACCCTTTTACTAGCGAGCGCTCTTACATACTTATCCTTATTATCTTGCTCACTTAACTTCTCACTCTTAATTTACCTACTTCCTTCTTCCCACTTCCTTCCATCCAAGCCCCCACTTAACTTAATTTAACATAGAACACATAATGATCCGATAATCCCATTCTAAACCCCTAACTTGATTTAGACATCCACACATACTTCAAACATTCCTTTCTTCACGTTAACATTTCAATAAATCAATCATAACTTTTCACTTCGATACCATCTCTACTACACCAACTCTAGTATAACTTTGGTACTCTTGTGTTTAAAGAAAGTATACTTACACACATACCTCTCTCTTCACAGAAATAATCACCTTCTACCATTCTCCTTTTCTCCCGCACCGCCAAACCACTGTTTACATCCCTTTTTTGATGCACCTTATCCAAACCATTCGAGTCCCCCAAATACTATCATCTGAAGCTCCTACTCCCCACCAGAACATCATTCCAGATATCCAATTAAAATCGTACCTCTTCACGTTTTCACTCAGATGGACATTACGTCACACCACACATACCTTACCTTTTCAACTTAATTTAACCATTAAAATTCTAGGACTCCCCAATCAAAGTCTACCATAAGCTCATACCAAAGGTCACTGCATCCAAATTGCAACTCCTTCTTCTTCCTCTCTGCATTCTCTTCAACACCAGCAGCACAGATTTCAACATCACAACCACTTATTTCACCTTTTCCTTTCATCTTTTGTTTCAGTCACAGCGAGCAAATCCCATTTGTGCCTTTCTAAATACATCCATCAAAACCTCTCTCCTCTTCTCTCAAATTTATTCCTCTGACATTCCATGTAACCTCATACGATTCATACAGTTTCGCCGAAAAGATAGAAGCGTTTTACGGTGATGCACGACCTTTCTCCGAGGCCTGATTAGCATTCTGGCAAAAATAGATGGTCAAGTGAGGCAGCCCCCAACTATCACCCAACTATCAACCAACTATAATATATATATATATAAAGTATATATAATATAATATATATATTAATATATATTAATATATAATATATATATATATATTAATATATATTTATAAATATAATATATATATATAATATATTATTAGTGATGGAATAATTAATAATTTTTGGCGATGACGATTAATTGAAAAAATATATCTTAAAAATTTAACATTTATAATAAGGAAGAATTAAATTGTGTTCACTTCATTCTTATTTAAATGTGTAAATACATTAAGAATCGCATTTAATTCATAGAAAGTTTTCCTGTTATTCATAAACATCTTGGTTTTGTTTCTAATTTCTATAATAATAATAATAATAATAATAATAATAATAATAATAATAATAATAATAATAATAATAATAATAATAATAATGATAATAATAATATAATAATTTTTTTGATTAATAATTATAATTTATTTAATATTACAGTCACTCATGCCATTTATATATCAACTCAAAATTTTGTAATTTTAATATATAGTAAGTATCTTCAAAACATTGATTTTAAAAAATTTTTTTTTTTAGTATTGAGAACATGAACATACATACAAATTCCTAGTAGCTTTAATTTATATTTAGAGCATCTTTAAAATTATGATGCAGAAACATAATGATTTCTCCAGTTTCGGTGTAATATTTTCTACTCACTTTACGGCAGAAAATTGACGATGACGATTGAAGAAAAATATGCGGATTTTGCCGATGACTATGACAATCGTCCCATTATATATATATATATATATATATATATATATATATATATATAATATACTATATATATATATACTATATATATTATATATATATATATTATATATATATTTATATATATATATTATATATATATATATATATATATATATATATATATATATATATAATATATCATATATTAGGGATGGGCCGGATATCCGGCAACTATCCGGTATCCGGCCTATCTGGCCAAGTTTTTGACTATCCGGTATCCGGCCGGATATCATTGTTATCCGGCCGGATAACCGGATAATTACTTCCCTAGTTGGTTCTTCTTCGTTGGGGGAAATATTCGGTTTGCCATTGATTGCCTTCTAATGGATGTACCGGACTTATTTGAACATATCTTCATGGACCGATGAATCTTGCTTTACCAATAACGGAATGTATAACAGGTGGAACTTCAGACATTGGAACGGAAACAACCCCCCATATAACATTAACTAGCCACACCAGGTCTCACACTCAGTCAACGTTTCGTGTGGTATACTCAATAGTAGGATTATCGGGCCTTCCTTCTTCGAGGGAAATTTGACTGGACAGCCTTACCTCCATTTCCTGCAGACCGTCCTTGTTGACCTCCTGAGGGATATACCTTTAAGAAACACAACGAAGAATATATTACCACATATGGGTGTCCCAGCACATAATGAGCTATAGTGACGACCTACCTCGACAGAACCTTTCCGGGAAGATGGATCGGAAGATCTGGTCCATTTCTGCTTGCGCGTTCACCCGACTTAACACCACTGGACTACTTCTGTGGGGTATCTCAAACATACGTGTAACGCTGAGTTTAAGACCCAGTAACCTCGCCAGATGATCTTCGCCGTCGAATAACCAAGCGCATGTAGGGAAATCAACCGGCATCACTGTCATTGCATGCAATGAAACCTAGGGGGCGCGAGGGCTGAGGCATGATTCGCGTGATGGAAGCGTCTTCGAACAACTTTTGTAAATACTGTATGTAAGTTAAAACGACCTGACGTTCTTTTCCCATCTTGCATGCTGGGATAAAGATTCATAGGTTGGTAAATTTGTTATGATACCTATTACAACGTTATTACATTCATATGCTACTCGATATATGAGCTGTTTTGAATACCATTGTTTTCTTCAACATTTTCACTCACATTTAAAACTATTGTTGGTAACATTGACGTGTCGCGTTATGGGTGCATTGCGTGGAAACGAACAACCCTATCAAAAATGTCGAGAGGAAGACCCACCTCATTTTTTATATGTGCATTCACAGAAGCCATAAAAAATATATAATCCCAATCGACATTCGCATGTTTGTGCGCGGTTTCGTATTGCGCGTGCTCACCACCAACGTAACATATCCCATCCCTCCTTAATGAATTAAATAATCGAACTTATATTCCTTACACATTTTCATACTTAAAAATCCCGTACGGTGATACACCGCTGTACATAATCGTGAGCACCACTATTATATACTGTATATATATATATATATATATTAATATATATATTAATATATATTATATATATATATATTAATATATAATATATATATATAAACAGACTGCCGGTATCCGGCTGGATATCCGGTATCCGGTTTTAACTTCAAGCCGGATATCCGGTATCCGGCTATCCGGCCTGAATTCACTAATCCGGCCCACCTAATATCTATATATATTTATATAATATATATATATATATATATATATATATATATTATCACTATTAATATATATATATATATATATATATATATATATAATATATATATATAATCTTATTTATAGGATAATATACACATCCATTACAAAGTTCTCAATCCTTTGCTAACGTAATTTCATAGTAAACACTTTTGCCAGCTGGTCTTGGCAAGTCTCAAATACGCTACCCTGAGGCATCCTTTTCTTCAGGTGAACCAACAAGGAATCACCATTTAATTTCCAATGTCAAATTTAGGAAGGAAAAAGCTGAGTAGGAGTATATCA
>JABUQX010012578.1:40000-55000 GCA_015478945.1 Trachelipus rathkii | reverse complement strand
TGCCATGCCGGCATTTAATCTACAATTTTCATATATTATTTATATATATATATATATATATTTAATATATATATATAGTATATATATATATTATATCTATATATCTCTATATATTAATATTATAATATATTATATATATATATATATATTATATTATATATATATATACGGTATATGTATTTCATATATTATATATATATATATATATATATATATATATTTATATATATTATATTATATATCATATTATATAGCAATACAAACTCTTTCTCATGTCTATATATACTTATTATTCATAACTTAAATATATATATATATTATATTAATTATATATTATATTATATATAATATATATTTATATATATATATATTATGGGAAAACATGCATGTGCCAAATCCTTGTATCCTTTTAATGCTTATGTATACACACTGATTTATCCAGGCAGTCAAAAGCTCTTCATATTTGAAATTAAATTGAAGAATTAAAAATAAATTATCTCCTATTGAAAAAAGCTCATCATGCCTACTCTCTTTCTGTGAAGGATGTTATATATATTATATAATATACATTATATATATATATATATATATATATATATAATATATAATTATAATTATATAGTATATCTATATATATAATATATATATTATATATATTATATAGTTCAAACCTCACGGGCATAGCCCTATTCAAGGAGGGGAACTTCTATAACTATTTGCTACCTAGGATCCGGATGAGAGATCTAACCCTGGCCCTCTGCCTCGCAACTCAGTCACGCTACCATTGAGCCACTGTACACTGTAGGTTCATATTAATTTAAGAATTGGTGTTAAGCCCTTATTCCCTTATTATGGGGTGTGAGGGGGATAAGGGGTAAAGAAACGTAAATTAACCCCCCCCACTACTGTTGGCATAGTACCGAAATTTTCCGCAATAGCACCGCACCGCAGCACCAGTCATTTTTTTTCGCACACCAATGGAACACTGGAATTATGCGCCGCCGCACCGCACCGCATATGAACGTCGACTAACCCTACCCCCCACCATATGTTAAGGGGGGAGGAGCTAGGGGACAAGGGTTCAAATCTTCTGCATATACGACAAAAATTCATTTTTATCAAGAATTATTAAATCAAAGATTCTTCCTTTTTTTCCGTGTAAAACTTTTCAAACTCTTACTCTCAAATCTTACGCTAAACCCAAAGGAGCACAATGTCTATCTATCTATCTATCTAACTCAAAATCCTTTTGGAGTAGAAAGTATAATGATCTAAAGAGGTTATCTATCTATCTATCTATCTATCTATTAAACTCAACATCCATTTGGAGTAGAAAGTCAAATGATCTATATATCTATCTATCTATCTATCTATCTATCTATCTATCTATCTATCGATCTATCTATCTATCTCCTTTCATCCTTTTCCTATGAAGGAAATTTGGTAATCCTTTTTCGCATTTACATACACTATACGAGATCTAGTTGGGCATAAAAAAAAAATTCCGATTCTGGTTGGGATAAATTCGGGAATTCGGTATAATAGTATGAAGGACACAATATAATAGATGTAAAGGAAATAAAGATAAATTGGGGGAATATTGAGTCGATATAATAAATGTAACGGAAATAAATGTAAATAGAAAGGACACGGAGAAACTAATGCCTCCTCATTCTCTGTCGAAGGAAAGTCGGTTCGGTCATTCTAAGAGATAATTTCCTTGTATTTGCTCTATTTAGTGTTCCTTACAATATATATATATATATATATATATATATATATATATATATATATATATATATATAATATATATATATATATATATATATATATATATATATATATATATATATATATAAAAGTGTGGAATGGCCACTGATTATAGGGATGATCCCACTATGGTATTGTGGGCTTCCAGAACTAATATATTAAGGTCTTGGGGAAATAACTATAAAATTCAACTAAGGAAATATAATTCTTCAATGTTTAATAATACTAAGATGTAAAATTTATAATCCCATTAACAAATATAAATTCAATGAAATTGTTATATAAATTCAAATGTAAATTGAGCATTGAAAAAAGATTTGGAGTCATGAAACATTTGCCGCGGTGTCCAATATTCTTATTCCCATGAAGTCGTTTTGGAAGTAATCGAAACCCAAAGAGAAATATAAAACCATTAACTCCTTAGTCTAAAACGACCATTACGCGTCCAATAAATTTAATCAATATTCGGTATAGAACATTTTATTAAACGTGTAATGTGTCTATATTGAATGACTCGATTTTACTTTTCACAAGTAAAAATAAAAATTTCAATTTCGTTTTGAGACTGTCAATTTGTTACACACAAATTGACGACAGACTTTGAGACGTAAAGACAGTGATGAAATTTTATAAGTAGAAAAAGAAAAATGACATTAAAATAATAAAAATTAAATGCAATAAAATAAAATTATCACAAAAGATACATTTTATGTCTGTCGACCAAATGTCGAAATTTCTTTACTGTTTCAAACAAAAGTTAGTTATTTCTTATTATATATAGATAGAATATTTAAATTCTGTAGTATTTAAAGAACATTAAGGATTAGTATTTAGTAACAACATTTTCGGAGGAAACAATAACATATGGGAATTTGACTTGTTTGTTTGTAACCAGGGTTGTGGAGTCGGTTCAAAAATTTTCCGACTCCGACTCCGACCTATTCAAAATTACCGACTCCAACTCCGACTCCGACTCCACCCTTTTGAAAATTACCGACTCCGACTCCACAACTCTGCTTGTAACAGTGAATTAGTTTGATGAAGTTAGGTTAGTTCAGATTTTGTTAAGTTACGTTATGACAAGTTAGGTTAATTTCTCCAAATAATAAATATAATTTTCGGTCACTGAGCAATATATATATAATTATAATATATATATATATATATATAATATATTATATATTTATTATATAAAAAATAAAATATATATAATATTTTTTACATAATAATATATATATATATATATATATAGTATATATATATATATATAATATATATATATATATACTATATGATATATATAATTATATAACATATAATATATATATTATATATATATATATATATATAATATATAGATAATCGATATATGATATTATATATATATATTATATAATATATATATGCATAATACATGATCAAATATGGCGTAAAACAGTATAGCAATAGAGCATGACATGGCATGGCACGGTGGAATGGGTGAGGGTATGGTGTTTGTGATACTCCTTTACTGCTTTAGGGTCAATAAAGCACATATTTTTAATAAAAAATTTAAAAAAATTAGTAAAAACTTAAAATGTTTTATAAAATATTTTAAAGTAAATAAAATTTTAAAATAAGAAGTTCTAAAATAAATTTTTTAGAAATAAAACTATAAATGTTGAATAATGTTTTAAAAATAATAAAAACATTAAACAAAATGTAAATGCAAAAAACTTAACAAACAAAATATAAATGTAAAACTTAACTAACAAAATATTAAAAAAACATAAATTAAATAAAAAAAATCTTAAACAGAATATAAATGTAAATTAAAACATGAAATAATAAACACTTAACAAAAAAAAACATTAAAAACTTTAAATACAAAATTAAACATGAAATAATAAAAACTTCACAAACAAAATTACATGAAATAATAAAAACTTCAGAAACAAAATTAAACTTATAAAATAAATAAATAAAACTTTAGACAAAAAATAAATGTTTAGTCTTGTATTAGAAATATAATATTTGACGCATACAAAAAAAAATGAGATTTGAATATTAAATGTGTAAATATAAATGTTGGCCAATGACCTTTAGAAAACGGAACACAGATGCATGATGCTATAGAAACAACTGTTAGGCGATCAGTAAGTTAACGTAAGAACTGTCTAGAATTTTAGGGTATTCATTTTTCAATCCATCCCACCAATTTGACAAAGCTGTTTCATGAAAAGTTCTTAAATTTGTAATCTTCCTTAATTCAATCACTGTTCGTAGAATGTAATTGGTTTGAGTTTATTGGGAGTGCTCATTGAATGAATTTTAAGACCATAGAATATCGCCACTTGGAAAGGTTATTAAAATTTTTAATAAATTTCTGTCAAATTTGTCAGGATGTGTGATACTGTGTCCTTTTTCTGACAATTTTATTTTATTTTCTACAATGAAATCGTTCAAAGTAGGAAACCTTTCCAAACTTTTGACTTCGAGACTTGGATATTTTCTTTCCACAAAGCAAGTTTTTTCTTAAAAGCTGTAATTTTCTCCGTCATTGTTAAAAAATTATCTTTAGGTTGTAATCATTCCATAAGCAATTTAATTTCTCAAAAATATCTGCCAGATAACACACTATACCATGGTACTCTCAAACTTTTTCGATTCGCGTCTCCCTTGACTAATTCAAGTTTGCCGAAGTTCACCCATGGTTATATGTCTAAATAGAAAGTTTTACAATTTAATAAAATAGGGTTATATCATTCAAATTGCAATAATATTGCACTAAGTACAGCATACCAAAAAGCATTCCCAGGATTTGCCTCTGAATATATATATATATATATATTATATATAATATATATATATATATATATATAATATATATATTTATAGTATATAATATATATATTATATTAATATATATATATCATATATATATTTATTATATATATATTATATACTATAATATATATATATATTTATATATTATATATATTACTTATATATAATATTATATATCATACTATATATATTATATATATATTTTATATATATATTTTAATATCTATATATATATATTATAATATATTATATATATAATATAAATATATATATAATATATAGTATATTATATATATATATATTATATATATATATATATTATATATTAGTATATATATATTATATATAATTTATATTATACTATATATAAGGATAACAACTAAAATTTTCTTAGCAAAGTTGGAAAATTCATATCGCTTAAATTTTTTAAAATGAAACTGAAATAGCAATTATGAAAATGTTGAATCTTTCGCGTACGTACGTCACCCCTGAGGGGAATTCTGCCGTCAAACCTTTGGTGACGCGTCCACAGTTTGAGAACCACTGCACTATATATCATACAACTTTCTGCTAGCAGAATTTCACACTTTGAGTTCTCTCCTTTTCTAAAAGTAAATCTTAAGTTCATCTTTAAGCTCGGTAAATTTCTATGTATTTTTGTGTCTTTCTATGTCTCTTATGGTTAAAACAAAATTTAAGGTTTTGCATCACGCTTGTCGGCACCCCTGGTATTTCGAGACGCACCCGTTTGAAAACCACTGATCAAGTTCTAAACTATAGCTCCTCTGATTATATATATAATATATATATATATATATTATATAATATATATATTATATATATATATATAGTATATTATATATTATATATATATATATATTTATATATATATATATATATATATATTATATAGTAAATTATTATTATTATTATTATTATTATTATTATTATTATTATTATTATTATTATTATTATTATTATTCTCTCTTTACTTTCCACTCCAGCAGCTAGGGGGTAAGGATAAAATGCACAGATATCCGAGGCATACAGCATTCCTAGGGTACAAACAAGTGGTAGCTGGTCCCCAACCCAACTACCACCATCCCTTAAGTCGCTTCTTACGATACGCAGAACAAGCGCTGTGGGGATTCTCTCCCCCCCACACAAAGGAATGTAGGAAAAATAGTTGTCTGTAATAGTAGTAGTGTTTTATGGTCTGTATGTGATATGGAGAGTCTACTCCTGTGTGAGAGGAGAGTAGATATGAGCTCAAAAGAGGTGACCATTGGGCACTGGAGTGTCATGGGATGTATCCTACACCTCAAAGGCCCAATGGGAGGTCATCTCTTCGATTCGCTAGCGCTACTTCCCTCATTCTGTCATATATATATATATATATATATATATATATATAATATATATATATATATATTTCTATATATATATCTATATATATATTATTATATAATATATATATATATATATATATATATATACTATAATATAGTATATTATAATAACCCCGAAGAAGCCAGGCATGTAACTAGAAACTATAACATTACAGGAAATAAATAACAATTTTTGGTTTCAGCAAGTAATTTCATCGACAAAACTTAAAAAAAAATTAATTTTATTCTATTATTTATTAATAACACCTTAAATATTTGTATAATCTAGACGTGGCAAGTGAACTCTGTGATTGACCTTGAATCCTGCATTAGTTTCTCCGAATGCAAAAGTTGCCAAATACATTTTATTTTTACGCTTTGGAGAAAATGTTATTTTTTGTTTTTATATCCTATTTTCAGGGGGGTCGAGCCGACGGAGGGACAGAGGGGGGAGGAAGTAGCCCGTCGTCCCCGGTAGGCCGAGAAACCGACTCTTTTCGCTCTTTAATTTTCACCGTCGGGTACTTTCTTTAGTTATCAAAAGAAAAAATTCAACATTTGGGCACTTTGAGTGATCCTCCGCGACTACTCCACTTCTCGTCTTCTCAAAAAACTTGTAATTTTTAGAACATTTTTAACAATTTTAAATTTTTTAAAGTACGTTATTTAAAAAAAAAAAAAAAATAATAATTTCAGGGGTAAAAATGTCTCCTGATTAATAAAATGATATTTATTTTCGTGGTAGCTGTTATAGTTTTTTTAGTTACATGCCTGGCTTTTTCGGGATGCTGACCATTATATATCATATATATTATATTATATATATATATTATATATTATAAATATATATATATTATATATATATATATATATATTATATAATAATATATATAATATATATATATATTAAATATATAATATTATATATATATATATATATATTTGTGTGTGTTGTGTGTGTGTGTGTGTGTGTGTGTGTGTGTGTGTGTGTGTGTGTGGTGCGCGCGCGCGCACGCTCATGTGCGTTTATGCATGTCAGGTAACCCAAAAAGTAACAGCTGATTTGACTGACTGATCGAGCGTGTGAGAATTTTCTATTTAATATCGAGATATTTCGCAATATAATTAATTAATAATTTCATTGAACGCATAAGGGCCATTTAAATTACACTTACGAGAAGGAAAAAGATAAAAAAAATTAATTAAACAAGTGAATATTATAAATATATAAAAAGGAATAAAAACAGAAATTATATGAGGGTCACCATATGTTACTCATATTACAGGACAATGCACTCCTCCGTGGGGGGGGGGGGGGAATTTATTACGTAAAAATGTCCGTATTTTTGGATTTAAAAAGGGTGGATTGTAATTAATAATCGTAGAAGCTAGAAGGTATATCATAATTTTTTATTTTAATTTATAACGTAACAACATACGTACGGGTAAATGTAATTATAAAAGCGTATGGAAAACTTTCATTAACAAATGTTGGAACAGAAGTGTAATATTCTTCACGTGACCAACAATACTTTATCATCCAACAGGCTAAAACTACTTAGCTAAGAAAACAATAAAGCAAAAACAAGTGGAAATATTTACAAGCACACAGATAAACACGCCCAAGAGTCAATCGCACTGAACTTGTAGAACTGCTTTTGAAAATTATGAGTCATTGACTCATCTACAAACGACTCTGTTGACTCTCGGGTGACTCAATGACTTTGAAATATTTATTTTCTGCTATCATCTCGAAATATAATTTGCTGCGCGTTTATTATTAAAAGAAAGTTTGCATTTTGTTCCCATTTGTATATGAAGTTCTCTCGTATTTATTTCAAGTTTTGTACAAGCTACAAATTTTAGTGTATTTCTAGTGTTTGGAAGCGAAAGTTTAGAGCTGTTGTCAGGGTCATGTTTAATTTCGGTGTTCTCAATAATAATATAATCTGTGTTTAGTGCTTTTTTAGTGCCTTAAAGTTTAAAACAATTACTGATAAAGAAATTCAGTGATTCATTTATATTAGAAATTCGCAATCAGTGTTGTAGTGAATTATTTATCTATACGCCATAGTCTATAAATAATTGTTTTAATACGATTGTTTAATATTTATTAAAGTTTATTGAGTATCCGTTAACCGGATGATTTATAATGCAGCTATAATTGACATATGAAAAATGACCTTCAGACGTACACGCACACGACCTACTATATATATATATGAAGCGCACACGTCCTACTATGTTATTATAATAATAATAATTAATATATAGGTATGTTTATATATATATATGATGATAATATTATAGTATATATATATTAATTAGTATTATTGTGATTATTGTGTACTATAGGTACTAGGTGTAGTGGGGGGTGTAATATATAGTATATTATAGTATAATTAATAAAGTTAATAGGTGCATCTTTCCCCTTAAAAGGATGGTTACCATAAAAATGTTACATATCGAAATAGTCGCTGGAACCCTATCTGTCTAAACATTACACTGTGGACGTGTTTAAGTTAAACCTCCAATTGAAAAGAAGAGAAAAAGTGCCACGATGTTGCCTTTTTATTTTCATGTTAATTTTATATGTAATTTTTGTTTTCATTTTTTTTTTTTTTTATTAAGGGGCTCGAGCCGAGGGTGGGACAGAGGGGGGGACGAAGTCCCCCCCGTCGTCCCGCGCTGAGGCCGAGACCCTGACTTTTTGACATCTTGGCGATTTAATCTTGGTTATTCCTTTAACTTTTAAAAGAATTTTAAAAAACTTATTGGCAGACCTTGGTCGTCTATAATTGCCTTGAAATAATTCCGAAAAATCGATTAACATCGCTCGTTCGATAGTACTATGGGTTAACAATCTCTTTTAAAGCGAAAGTTACCTACAATATATATATAATATATATATAATATAGTATAAATTACTATATATATATAATATATATATTATTATTCTATATAATATAATAATATTATATATTATTAATATATATATATAGTTAGGAAAGTTGTGAATGGCAGGAAGGTGGCTGGTGAATTAAATCGTTGGTGTGAATGCCAAAGGACTAAGTCTTGAGTGTGCTAGGGTCTTACATGAAGGTATGTTGTTTACCTGTGTTATTGTAATGGTAGTGAGACTATGGTCCTGGAATTAAGAAGTATAGATCTAAAGTTCATGTGTTCAGATGGACAATCTTAGGGGGTTGCTAGGTGTGAGAAGAATTGATAAAGAGAGGAATGAACGTATTAGAGAAGTGTGTGGTGTGAAGAAAGGGTAAACAATGAGAGATAAATGAAAGTATGTTGAGATGGTTTGGTCATGTGGAAAAGGATGAATGATTGTAGGTTGGTTTAAGCGGATGTTATATGGTGATGTGTTTGGGAACCGACCGCTGGGAGACCGAAGAAGAAGTGGATTGAAGTCGGTGAACGATGTCTGAAGGAGAGAAATGTGAGTTGGGCAGAGGCGAGAATAAAGGTCGGCATGATAGGAGAGAATGGCGGGTTTTGTATGGGGGCATGGTTTGGCCACATGGCCAGGGATGAACCGCTTTACAATTGCTTTACCTATAGGTGAGGGGTCGTCGGCCGTCCCATGATGCTCTAGGGGTGATTTTTCTGTCTGTGAGAGCTCTCACTAATTAACGGTACAGAGGGGGCGGTAAGGCTGGGCTTGTTCTTTTCGACGTTTGTCATGCTCTCCTACTGCTTTTCTTTTCCCGATGCTTGTAATAGCACCTTACCCCCAATCTTTGGGCAAAGAGGAAGGTGAAGAAAGAAAGAAAGAAATATATAATATATATATATTATATTATATATTATAGTATATATAGTATATATATATATATATAATATATTATATATAGTACTATATATATATATTTTATATATATATATATAATATATATATATATATTATAGGTCAGCGTTTTAGTATATCCCGTCCTATATGTATCTTAAAAACTATTAATGCTACAGTAAAACGGAATACATTGGTGGAATGCTGGTCCAATTTTAGTGCGGAAAATGTTAAAAAAAAAAAAAAAAAATATATATATATATTTATATATATATTATATATAATTATCTCACAAAACACAATAGCTACAGCGAAAAGGATACATTTTTGGAATCCTGGTAAAATTTCACATGGAAAATGTAAAAAAAAATAAAAAAAATAAAATAAATTTATTGTTAATAATTATACGTAATAGTGATTAAAAGTGGCGCCCCGCCTATTTAGAGGACCTTTTATTGTTTCCTCGTTAACAATAATGTTTCTCGTTAAAATAATAGACTTTCTATTAAATTGTTGCTTTTTTTTTTTTCACTAAAGAATACCAAAGGGTATACCGCCCGATGGCAGGAGTCGGGGTCTCTCGGCTTCCGGGGAACTACGGGGTAGGACCTAATTCCCCCTCCGGGGAGGTCCGGAAATCGCCCGCTCTTTGCGTATTGGGTGTCGCGGGGTTCCTTCCGCCCCTCCCCTACGGCGGGTTATGGAAAAACGTCCCTCCCTGTGTTCCCCGTCGGCTCGAAGCCCCTAGTGGTGCCGTATATAAGCATTTTCCTAATGTGAAAATTTGTACCAGGAATTCTAAAAATGTATGCCTTTTCGCTGTAGCTAATTGTAGTTTTTGAGATTTTTTTTTTTTTATACATCCGTCACTAAAATTGGGACCAGCATTCCATCCAATGTATTCCGTTTACTGTAGCACTAATAGTTTTTAAGATACATATGACGGATATAATCTAATCGACGGCAATATATTATATATATTATATATATATAAATATATAATATATATATATATATATATATATATATATATATATATATATATAATATAATATATATATATATATATAATATAATATATATATATATATTGGTGAAACTAAAGAGTTACCCCGCATGATATCTCGAAAACTAAGATAGGTTACAAGAAAACTGATATAACATATATGAATTCAGCGTATGAAATTTGGTATGGAAAAGGCAAAAAAAAAAAATTTACTCTTTTTTTTATTTTATTTTTATATTCACACAGAACTACGAATAGGTAACAAGTAAATTCTAATAACATATTTAGAAATATGTTTGTGAAATATGTATTAAAAAAAGATTTAGTCATCTTTTAACCAGTAGAATTCCAAAGTGTGAAAAGGAAAGATTCAAAGAGTCGGGATCTCTCGGCCTCCTGGGGGACGACGGGGGAGGACTATTTCCCCCCTCCGGGAGGCTCTGCCGATCTGGGATTTGGTATTTGGTTGTCGCGGGGTTCCTCCGCCCCTCCCCCTACGGGGGGTTGGAAAACGTCCCCCCCTTTGTCCCACCGTGTCGGCTCGAGCCCCTAAAATCTTAAACGCTGATTCGTATACTGTTACTAGTTTTCCTTCTAACCTATCGTGTTTTGGAGATATAATAAAAAAAATAAAAAAAAAAAAGTAAAATTTTTTTTTGCATTTTCCATACAAATTTCATACGCTGAATTCATATATGTTATTAGTTTCCTTGTACCTATCTTAGTTTTTCGAGATATCATGCGGGTTAACTTCTTTAGTTTGGCCTATATATATATCATATTATATATATATATTATATAAATATAAATATATCTATATATAATATATTATATAAATATATATTATATATATTAATATATATTATATTATATATATATATTCTAATATATATATATAATTATTATTTATTATTATATTAATAGATATATATAATTAGGTATATTAATTATTATATATTAAACTTTTTCTTATATTGTAGCGAGGTGGTGTCAAGCAGCTTATTACCGTATCACTAACATTATATAATATACGTATATTATATATAATATATATATATATATATTTATATTGTAGTATTTTATATAATATATATATATAATATAATATATATATATTATAATATATTATATAGTATATAGGTATATATATATATATATATATATATATATATATATATATATATATATAGAACTATATATATGATCAAATATAACTTGCTTGATAATAATAAGTCACAATGGGGCGGTTCACTAATTGAAGGTCCATCTTATTGTTTAAGAAAATCTATAACAATAGCCAAAGGCAATGTTATTGTTGGGAGGCGAATTTATATATATATATTAATATATATATATTATATATAATATATATATATATAATATATTATATATATAATATATATATATATATAATATATATATATATACTATATATATATAATTATATATATACTATTATTAATTATGTATATAGTATATATATATAATACTAGTATATATTAATTCTTATATAAATATATATATAGTATTATTATTAATTATATATATTATATATATATATATTATATATATATATATATATATATATTGTGGAAATGTAGAAAAATTTTATGGGTCAGGGTCTCCGAGATTTTAAGAATCAAAATCTGAGAAAAGCTTTTAATAGGGTTCGTTCGGCAAAATGAATGGGAGACAAAAGAGCCTTGTGGAACGCCACTATTAAATAGCAAATAATAAGACAGGACAACATCAGCCGACCCACCAGTACGATCTGGTGCGGTGCAGTGCTCGCCATCCCTGGATGAAACCATTTAAAAGGACACGATGTAATAGGAAAGAGAAGGCGGATATCGGATGAAAGAAATCTTAGCCAGTGGTAACCTATATAGTACCTTCGTGTTTAAAGCGCTGGCCACCATTCACCCCCGAAGTGTATATCGACGACTAAAGGAATCAGTAATATCGGGAAAAAAACACGAAAATTAATCGGAAAAATAAATATTGATGATTGGAAAGAACTAAATTGAACTTCAGATGGACGTTCAAGGAAATTAGAATTAAGAATAAATTCACAAGTTTGATAGAACACAGGTTTGAGCTACAGGATCATGAAAAGATAAGAACGCTCTGCGCTTTCTCGGAATTAGGTTTGGATGTGGCACACACACGCTTCATACTTTGATTAAAAGTCTTCGTGACATAACGGTAATGTGTTAATGTGTTTGACTCGTGTGATTGAACACCCTGTTTTGATCCCTTATGCAACTCCTATGAAGACACCTCCTAAAAAGTTCTCTTCGAATAGGACTGCCTTTGGGGTGCGAACTTTTCTTTTAAAAAATACTTATGTAAAAAGAGATGAGAACTATAGACTTTTTTTTTTTATGTGTACCCCCCCCCCTATATACTCATAGGTATATTTCAAATATAATATGTAATATTCCAAAATAACATTTTTTCCTTGTGGAAAGCTTCTGTGGACCTCTTCGGGTGTATGTAGGTCCCTGTTGGGAAATGATGCTCTAGAGCAGTAGTTTTCAAACTGGAATGCGCGCACCCCGTAGGGTGCGTTTCGAAATACCAGGGGGTGCGCGACAAGCATGAAGAAAAACTTAATTTTTTTTTACACAAGAATTGCTAAGAATTGCTGTCTCTCAGGCAGTACAACCAATAGTTTCTAAATGAATTTAAGAATTGTCAAGCACATCCTTCTCACAAAATTATTTAATATATATATATATATATATATATATATTTATGTTATATATATATAAATAAAAATTATTATATATATATATATATATATATATATATATATATATATATATATATATATATATATATATATATATATATATATATAAATATATATATATATATATATATATATATATATATATATATATATATATATATGTTAATATAGCGGTGCATATATATATATATATATATATATATATATATATATATATATATATATATATATATATATATATATATATATATATATTGTGAAAGGATAGGTGCATGGAATCTATTTTTCATTCTTGGGGGTGCGCCACTAAAAAAAAAGATTGGGAATCACTCCTCTAGACCAGTGGTCTCCAAAGTGGGGCACGCGTACCCCAAGGTACGTAAAGTGATACTTGGGGTACGCCAAAAATAAATAGTGAAGACTTTGCTCTTTAGACTCTATATATATATATATATATATATATATATATATATATTGACAGATAGAGAGAACAGGAGTAGGTCGATATCTATATATATAAATATATAAATATATTTGTTTATATATATATATATATATATATATATATTATTATAATATATTATATTATATTATATTATATGCCTGTATAGTGTATAGGGGGTACAACGTATAATTATTTTTGTCTTAGGGGTACGCTACCAAAAAAGTTTGGAGATCGCTGCTCTAGACTCTAGAGAAAGTAGAAATATAGAGACTAGGGTCTAAAACTGTCGAAATGAAGAGAGTAAAGTCATCCTAGCATGTCCCTTAAAAGCGTGTAAAGATCCTAATCCTATTCACCTATATATACGAAATCCCCGGTAAAGGCATATGTCATCTTGGTACAATATTACCATAACCATTAAGGATGTGAGGATATGAGAAAAGGATGTCAATGAGAAAATGACGTTTTCCGTTTGTTTTAGCTATTGAATATAATAAAATCGTTAACACGAAAAAGAGAAGGCAGTCCGATTTGCATTAACTTGTCAGAAAAAAAGAGAAGGAAGTCAGATTTTGCATGAGTTGTCTGAAGATTATTCTGGCAAGATGCCAGAATTTTTTTTTTTTTTTTTTTTTTTTTTTTTGTTTTGTTATGAGGAGAAGTCCAAGATGTTAACCAAACTTTCGTTTAATTTCAAACGCCTTGTATGGAGATATGTCGGCCATTGATTTCACACACACACACACACACACACACACACACACACACACACACACACACACACACACACACACACACACACACACACACACACACACACACACACACACACACACACACACACACACACACACACACACACACACAGACACACACACACACACACACACACCCACACACACACACACACACACACACGCTTACACACACACACACACACACACACACACACACACACACACACACACACACACACACACACACACACACACACACACACACACACAC
>JABUQX010012578.1:0-30000 GCA_015478945.1 Trachelipus rathkii | reverse complement strand
TATATATATATATATAGGCCAGCGTCCCGAAAGCAACATGCATGTAACTAAAAAACTATAACAGCTACAGGATAATAAATAACATTTTTGATTTCAGCAAGCAATTTCAGCGATGAAACTTAAAAAAAAATTATTTTATTCTAATATTTATTAATAACACCTTAAATATTAGTATCATCTTAGGTCTGGCAGCGTACGCTATCATTAACCTTCCATTTCTGCAGTAATACGAGAGCAAGAATTACCAAATATTTTTTTATTATGCTCTATAGAAAATGTTAATTTTTTTTTTTGGTTCGATCCGACGGTGGGACAGAGGGGGTACGAAGTCCCCCCCTCCCCCGTCGTCCCCGGGTAGGCCGAGAAACCCCGACTCTGTCCATCTTTGTGGTTTGCCTTTACCCTTGGGGTATCTTTTAGTTAAAAAAAAATCGACATTTGGCAACTTTGACGCCCCCTCGGAGTGCTAGAGCTAATTCGTTCTTCTAAAAAAAACGATCATTATTATAGTTTTTCAACATTTTTAACAATTTTAAAATTTTCAAAAGCGTTTTTTTTTTTTTCATCGATAAAAATGTCTCCTGATTAATAAAATGTTATTTATTTTCCTGTATCAGTTATAGTTTTTTAGTTACATGCATGTTGCTTTCGACGCTGACTCAATATATATATATATATATATATATATATATATATATATATATATATATAGTATATATATATATATATATATATATATATTATATATATATATATATATATATTAAGTTATATATTATATTTATTCGTGACGTCATATGTGAGCAATATCCGTACTGTCAAAAATAATGACAGCATTTCGCTGATCAAAATTAATGGGGGAGGTTTGTCCTTTTCCCGCCTGAATGGAGAGGGAGTGGTTACTAATATATATATATATATATATATATATATATATAAGCATAGAGAGCACTAATATATATATATATATATATATATATATATATATATATATATATATATATATATATATATATATATATATATATATATATATATATATATATATATATATATATATATATAAAGTGATGTTCTGAGTCCGCGAAGCAAGATTTTATGCCGGATTCGAATCCGGATTCCGAGTCTGAATCCCAAGTTCAATTCCTTGTTATTGCATATCCTTTTATTATAAAAATATAATAAATTATTTTATTGATTTTTTGTCCTTTAATGATAATAATAATAATAATAATAATAATAATAATAATAATAATAATAATAATAATAATAATAATAATAATAATAATAATAATAATAATAATAATAATAATAATAATTTTAAATCCCAAAGTGAAACGTGAATTTAGGTAGTATATATAAAAATACTGTAGTTTAAGTATAATGAAAATTAATAATGAAATATATAATCTAACTGAATATTAATAATAAAATATATAATCTAATAAATATTAATAATGAAATATATAATTTAGCATGTAGTTTAATATTCTTGAAATGAATTAAAATTAGTTTATCCTCCTAAGTCTTTCAATTAGATAAATAGAATAATAGAGGTGTAAAGTACATCAGAAACTGAAAAAAACGGATGTGGAAGCTTTCAAGGAAGAAGCATCCTTTTGGTCCTTTTTTTCTCCCTAAAATGATATATGATATTTTATGGAATGACCTCCAGTGATAGCCAAAGTCCTGTAAAAAAAATGAAAAAAAATAATTCTTGAGGTTTCTGTTCAAACAATTCAGAAAACTTTATTCTTACATTCACTTGAAATTCACTTAATATTCACTTGATTTCTTCAGTTAATAAACATGGTAAGGAATTCAAATACACAGCTTCACATTTAATTCCTATATTCTGTTTTGACTAATATAAACTTGAAATGTAGATAGTAAATATATTAAAGATAATCATTGAAACCCTGTGTACTCTTTAAATATTAGGGGAAAAAGAATTGCAGATTAAAATGAAAAATTTTAATGCATCTTAATACAATAGATTCGTGATCAAGAATAGATTTTTGACCCTCCTCTCAAAGATCGTTATGTGTAATCATTGGTCACTAAACACCAGAGAATTAGACTAAGTGTTGAGATCTCCGTTGTAGGAAAGATGATTTCTAGAAGCTGAAATCTTTGTCACTAACAATAAATGAAAATGTATTGAATTTAGCTGCAAAGACAGAATTAGCATGACAAATTTTCTGAAAGCATTTCACGAGCGAATAATTTTTTTTATTATTATAACATTTTATTTATGTTTTTCTCCTCCGTTCATGATTTTATCTACTTTCACAAAGAGTTTGTCAATAATCCTATTGGTTACTCTCTAAGGAGAATAATTACAACATTATTATTTACTTTTAGTTTCAAGTGGTATCTCTATATAGGAAAATTCTCATCGTTTTCAAATTCTTAACTATAATGCCATAGTTATGGATGTTTCTCTCGAAGGATGATTTCACTAGTATGTACTTTTAAATATAATGAATTTCAACTCAACCGGGGAAAAACCACGATTGAATTGGGGGTTGGTTACTTGATTCTATGGCTGAACTAATGTGTAATATGTTAGTTAGTGCCCTTCGGTCGTTTTTCAGCCTTTTTTTCTGCTTAAGTTAGAAACGCTTTTTTTTTTTA
This sequence comes from Trachelipus rathkii, assembly GCA_015478945.1. Classification (NCBI taxonomy): domain Eukaryota; kingdom Metazoa; phylum Arthropoda; class Malacostraca; order Isopoda; family Trachelipodidae; genus Trachelipus; species Trachelipus rathkii. Next base: position 27,363 of record JABUQX010012578.1, on the reverse strand, counting down.
ATAAAATCGAGATTTAAAAAAACACCGTTTTTTTTTTAAACTTTCATCCATTTAAGCACTAATTCTAATTCTTCTAATTCTTAATAATTATAGGAAAGCCTTCATATATTATATATATATATATATTATAGTTATAATATATATTATATTATTAGTATATATAATATATTATATTATATATATATATTATTATATATTATATAAACTATATAACGGTTATTTAATATATATACCGGTATATATAATAATATAGTATATATATAATTAGTACTTATATATATATAGGTATATTATTACATATAATATAGTTTAATATATATATATTAATATACATATATTACCTATTTATATATATTAATATATATATATATACTATAATATATATGCATAGCTATCATTTATAGTTACTTTATATATATATATATATATATATATATAAATATATATAATATAGTAATAATAATATTATATATATATATATATATTATATATTTATATATATAGTATATATATTATATATATATATCTTATTAATTATACCTAATATTTGTAACCCGATAAATTATATTCTTATTTGGTACTCCCATTTTTTATTCTTATTAATTTTTATTTTTTATGTCCGGTTTAGCAACAAACTGCAATTATATTTTCCAATTCACACTTTCAATTCCTTTTTTCCAACCAGGCTTTGAAAAAATAAAAGAAAGTTAGAAAAATAGATAAATATATAATATTATCATTTATCATATATAATAATATATATATAATAATAGATTATTATATAGTATTAATTATATATATATATATATATAATATCCCTATTAATTATATATATATATTATTAGGAAGTGACCGATACCGAGTGTAGATACTTATTTATTTAGGGGATGCCCGATACCCGATACTTTAACTTAAGTATTATTAAATACACAGGGTAATAAGATGAGAACATTGATGTGCTGCAGGCAAGCACAACTCAAGGAATGCATTCCCTGTACAATCAATATTTAAATTTATGTATCATATTTGAGAAATTCCCAAGTATATCTATTTTATAAATTCAAAAATAAGAATAGATTAATATAAAATGCAAATATAATATTAAAACTTTTTTTTGTTTTTATTATTCAAAAAATTCATTCATTTCCAGTTTTCTCGGTACATTAGTTAAACAAAGTTTAAGCTTCTAGTTTTATTTTTGACCATGATACGAATTGGTACTTTAAACACGCTACAATGAAAGAATAAAAATATTGAAGAAGAGACTAATAAAAGTTTAAAAGACAAAAATAAAAAACGCTATTATACAAAACCATTAAATAATAATATATTCCTTTAAGATAAATATAGATATCATTCAATACTCAATATCAAAAATTCTCAAATTGTGATTCAAGACATTAAGCATTTCACCGTAGTATTGTGAGAGCCATAGTTCCTATTTGGGTTTACATTCCCACGCTACACAAAAAACAACCGCTCCTTTCGACTGATGAGGGAGACGGGGCTTGATAAAATTTTGCTTGCAGCACTGAATAATAATGGAAACTTGGCCCATTTTCATCATGGCACCACATGAAAGGATTCTCTTTGTAGGCAGTAACTCCATGTTTTCATAGAGCCTATTCTACTTTCAAAGGATTGCAAATTTTAAATTATCTTTGCTCCTTATGATGACCTAGTCTTATTATTTTTTTTCGATGGAGGTTCCTGGTGAGATTCCTTCTGAAGGCTGATAGATTCCAATGCAATTTCGCCATGAACTTATCAAAGTCTAGAAATCCAAACCTCTTCATCCAGTAGGTATTTATTGCTGAAAGCCCCATCGTCACTAATCAGATAACATGTTGCCAGGAATTGCTGATAACGCGAGCTTCCCACTCTAGTGAATCTCTTTTTTGTGTAAGCGAGCAAGCCTCTCGGCGATAATCTATTAAATGCAATTCCTAGAAAGTTGGTCACCGTCGGAGATCATTCTTCATTGGCCTTAGCTGCTTACTTACATCACACTAGAACTCTCTATCATTAGCCGCGGAACAATGTTACGAGTAACTCAACTTTCAACTTTTTTTTTTTTGTGAGATGATGTTTGACTTGTCCGTGTGGAAGTCAGAGGTTCAGTCACAAATTTTATCAGCTTTCCAATAAACATTGACATTAAGTAATTTTTCGCTCTATATAAGTATATTGAAATTTCCGAAAAAAGTGGATAATAAATATAAACTCCCAAGAAAATCTTGCCTGAAAAGTAGTTTCATGAACTCCGAACAAGTTTTATAACTCTCTGACTATTTCCACCAGAGGTAAACATGTAAAATAATGTAAAAAGCTGTCACAACAACATTACTATCAAATCCTTGCTTCGATTCAGCTTCAAACTAGCAAGGAGCATCATCTCTTCATTCTGATGACCTGCCTTAATGAATCTTTCTCGTTCTCAGATGAGTTATACACTTATGCCAGAAGGCTCTATTACTGTCATGGATCACACCACTCTCTATGACTGGTCATGATGGCCTACTTTATGAATAGACATTGGCTTATCAACAAACTTTTTAATTCTGATATTTTGAGTTAAGTAAGTGGCAGGCTTCATATACTCTTTTCTGACCAGTCTCATCAAGTCCCAAAGAGGTAGTTCTGATTTGGAATTATCACTGAGTGTTTTCCTAAGGCCGAAGAGGATGTGATATTCCTTATGTGATTCCTTCTGATGTGATGAGATTCAAATCAATTCGCTATGAACCTTAGCAAAGTCCTAAAAATCAAATTCTCTTCATGTTCAGTACGTTTATTTTCCTGAAAGCTCATCGTCATATAATTACTGTTGCCAGATTGTGATATAGGCGGCTTTCTTCTTTCTCTCTTTCTCTCTCTCTCTCTCATTATAATTATATATATATAATATATATATATATTATATAACCCTACTATATATATATAGTATATATATATATAAATAATATATTATATATATATAATTATATATATCATATATATATATCAAAAGAATTTTGCACATAAAGTCGCAACAATCATTTGTATATTTGTAATGTCCTAAGTAGATTTCCATCTTGAGGGTAAGGGTTCAACTTCAAACCCACTTTAGGACACATTCAAATATTGATATATATATTATATAATATATACTATATATATATACTATTATATACATATATATATATATATATATATATAAATATATATTAATATTAAATATAATAGAATAATATAATATATATATATATATATATATATGATTTTAAAAAGAAATATATCTCTATTCCCTATTTGATTTCAAATTGAAATAATTTATTTTTATTTTCCATCTGATTTTGGATAGAATCTTGAAATATTTAACACCTTAAAGGTATCCAGACCGAGATTCGTACAATCGCTTCCGCGAGAGGAAAATTATATATATATGAATATATATATTAATATATATATCTTATTACCATAGGATTTTGTGAAAATTAACCAAATTTTACATGTAGGTTTACGTAGATTTACTCATAGTAACCTATTTTAGCTACCTACTATATATAATTCTAGTACGAATATATATATGTCTTTAAATATACAGAAGGACATTAAAGGACCTGCATTTAATGACACAACTGATTCTTTAATCATATCTCAAGAAAAAAAATAATAAAAAAAACCGATGAAAAATGGTTTAATATAAAAAACAACACTGTTTTATTGCAACACTTATAGTAAAGTAGGCTACCGTGAACTAAAGCTACAAAACTAAGGTCAACCACTCCTTGATCTTACATTCGAGGAAAAATAAATTAAATGTCATTAAATATTTCTATTCTAACTCATGTAAAATACATCAACATCTAACACAGATTCAGCTAATCCAATGACTTCATTAAATTGCGTCAGTTTTAATTGCATCATTTTTTTGGTCTGTTTTTTTTGTTCATTAACTCGAACAGGAGAAATTAACATCTTACAAAGGTGTAAACTGGGTATTCCGCAAAGATACGGTCGTTGAAGGAGGTCGGACGAGGACGAATTTTCTCGTGGCTCTTCTGCGTCCCTGATTTGTCTCACGCATTCCTACTTCTATCAGAGATGTCAACTCGGACATGGGAGATTGTTAGAAGACAGCATTTCTATTAAATGTATCTGTACTGTCTCTATATTTCTTCTCTAGGTGGAAATTCGCGTGTGTCATCTGAGGAAATAACCTGCCCGCCGGCATCGTGTTGGTATTTTGGTTGTGGTTCTGCCGAGAGGTGTTCTTTTATTCTCTTGGCACTTTCTATCCCACCTAACACTGGTTTGCGAGGGTCACATGTATGAATTATTATCGTCCCCCTATCTGATCCCCGCGGGCTCGAGCGACATTCAACCCCAACAAATTTCTCCTTTTATTTAATTTTTTTTTTTACCACTTATATTTTGGTAATACCTTTAAACGCTGATTGCCACATATTGTAATCCTAGTCAGGAAGTTTATTTTCTGTAACTGGTCGTACTCTATTTCGATGATTATACTTTAGCAATTTCTTTTATTAAAATAATAATAAAAAATATTAATTTTTTTATAGTTTTAGTAATAATCCGCAACTTGCCACAATTTACTATTTTATACTTATATATATTAATGAAGATATTTCTTGTTTGTAAATTCGCTTGCATTATCAAATAGTCAATTGGTTTTTTCTGTAGTTTCGGACCTTTTTGTACTGATGGATTAATCGTTTACTAATTAATGACCTTATTTTATATATAAAATGTAAATTTATTTGTGAGGTAAAATATATTTTCTTGAATTATTGATGAATATTACAATCTAAATAGTTATTTATAGATAGGTGAGACTACCTTTTCTCGATAATTATCGTCTTGATGCAACTAGTCAATCAAATTTGCCAGTTATGCTTCGGAAACTAGTAATTAGTGCTATTGTTAGTAAACATCTACTCAGTATAAACAAACATTCGCTGCTATTTTTTATTCCTAGCCCACTCAAATTATAACACATCTGATCTATATAACTTAATAAAAACAATTAAATAAAAAACACTCAATTCACCACTAACTCATTTAAGAATTATTGCACCGCGTGAGCTCCTAGGCACAAACATCAGGAGGTGGTCCCTACAATGTAAATACTGTTGTATACATCATCAATTTATAACTTAACATATATATATTATATTAATATATATTTATATATATAATATATAATATATATATATTATATACCTTATTATATATATTATATACTAAACTCACACATATACGTATACATCATCATCAGGAAAAGACACTACAAAATTAGGGTTAATGTTTACAAAAACTATATTTTAAATACAAATAAGTTATATATATATATATATTATATATATATATATATATATATATATATAATATATATATATTATTAATATTATATATATTATTATATATAGTATTATATATTAATATAATATTATAATATATATATAATATTTTGATTATAATGTATATTAATAAGTTTCCAATAGAATACGCTTAGATATATCAGTTTATAAAATATATTTTTATCAGTTATAGGTAAGGTGTCCTTATTTTGAAAAGATTAATGAATAAGGTAAACTTATCCAGTTATATATATAGAATGATAAAAATAAATGTTACCTTATCTTAACATGATATTATTAGACTTATATTTATAAAAGTATTTCTATTATTTTTACCTATCGCCAGGACTTGGTGTACTGGTAGCACGCTCTCGACAGGCTCTGGAACCCTCGTATGCACTCACACACACGGAGAGGTGAGTAAAAAATGAATAAGGCAGTAGAAAAAAGACATCTAACACATGAATAAAAGTAAAAGTTCTGAAAAAAATATGTAAAACCCAGCCGTTTTATTAACGAGCCTTTCCCTTAAAAGATTCGAGATTATTACTTATATAATTATTCTCCAATAACAACTCGCTGCAGTCAGAAAATCACCCTATCCACACAGCTATCATAAAACATTGGAACACAGAGGCGATATGAGACCCCTCTACACTTTAGGGTTACAATGTAAGCTCAGAGAGTTCTAAAAAAAACGCCATATATGATAATATGGCCGATTTGAAATTTCCGTGTCTGCATCATCCCAGCGAATGGTGTCCAACACTAAACTATTATCACATAAATGACCCAAAAGGGACTTATCACCGCAACGTACCAAAAATATATCCCCATATTGCCGCCATTTCACCCTCGCATGGTTAATACCACCACACACCTTTCTTCTCGCCTCTCCCAAAAAAAAACTCCCTCCCCACGAAATTTGGTCCCTCCCTTCAGACATTCAGTTCAGACAACCGGAAAATAAAAAATTAAAATTATCCAATCGTTTAAAATATTACACAACTAAATAATTTTTACTTTATTTTCATGTTTTACGTCTTCGTCCTCTTATAATCACACTCAAGCCTGTGCTTCTGAGCGCGAGCGATTTCAGCAGATTCACACACCAGCTTAGACGGCACTCTAAAAGCTCAAGATATATATTGATTATTATCACAATCTAACGCGTATGTCATAATCATTTTTTTTCTTATCCTGATTTACACTACTCTCTTTTTCATTCTAACGGACCCACTCTGTACCAACTGAGAGACTCCATATATCAACTATATAATACTTTATCATTTATTGCTCCTCATTCTACCTCACTTATTCTCATCCTAACACCACATAATTAACCTCATCTAGCAATATATTAAACGTTTAATATTAATATATTATCTACTATTTACATTTTTTAATATTAATATATTCTATTAATATTAATATATATATATTAATAACTATATATATATATAATATATATTAATATATATATATATATATATATAATATATTAATATATAATAATATAATTAAATATATATTAATATATTAATATTAATATTATGATATGACTAATATATTATATATATACTATAAATAATATATTATTAATTTATATATATATATAATATATTTTATATATTATATATATATATTATATTTATATATATATATTAATTATTGTTATTAATAGTATTATAAGTAGCATATATTAATATATTACTTATACTATATATATATTTTATTGGCTATATATATATATATAGTTATAATATTATATTATAATAATAAAAATAGATTTATAAAAACCATTATCCGAGTAATCCGCTATCACGCATCTAGATATCCACGCAAATTATATTATACCGCAGGAATGCGATAAACAAAATTAAATTGACATTTTCTAACATCAATCATAATATTAATATTATATAATATAAGTATTTATATATATATCATTATTAATATTAATAATATATATAATATACTTATATATTATTTAAATACTCCAATTATAAATATTATATATAATAAATTATAGTATACTTAAAGATCTTAGTGACGACTCGTATACCTCGACACTCAGATTAGTCTATAATACTTAATTCAGTTATTAGCTTTCAGTATGAGACACCTGAGTTTATCAACAATAATAAAAGTAACAATAACCAAAAATATCCTAATGTTTTTATATGTCTTTTTTAAGATAACGAAATTTATATTGATCTTACTACGTCTAATAATTTATTTTCGCGATAATCATACTTTCCATAACCAATCAAACATTAAGTGTTAGCGGCGGGATAAAATTCTCTTATATAAAATTTTACTTTATTCTTTTAATTATATCAATGAATACAATCTTTTGTCAGGGATACAAGTATTATAAGAAAGTTGTCGTCCACAGAAAATACTTAAAGTATTAATACTTAGTTTTCAAACTGAAAGTAAATTCACATTAGGCTAAGATAGATTTCTAATTCTTAACTATTAATATATTATTGCGTATATGCAATTTCATAAAATACAATGCAATTGTGAATAGCGACATCTCAGGGCTTCACTATAATATAATAGAATCATAATTATATGATAAAAAAAAATGTTACATAATACATTTTTGGCCAGTACGAGTATGAAGAGTATATTGTGACTTCGACGTATAGAACATTGACGTTCACATATGTAGAAATATTAGTTACGTAATATCTGATAGAAATGACTCCTAAAAATTTTATAGAACTCATAGAATCAAATTTAAGTTTATCGAAACACAACACGACAACAAAGGCAAAGTAAGTCTCACTAGGGGAATTAGATTTTTTGAAATATAATAAACCATTTTAATGCTGGCAGATAATATATTACGTCCTTACAACACAAATTTCACTTAAAACAAATCGAACGTCCTTTAAAGCGAAACTCAAATAATAAAATTTAAAATCTAATATTTATGATAAAGATTTAATATCGTAAACATTATAAATTCTTTAATTATTTTCACTAATAAACGTAAAAAAAATAATAATCAAAGTGAATTAAAAGTGTATATGTAGTATAGACTTTTCCATAGTGTAATTTTCCCATGTATCCCTAAATATCCTTAATTCAAATATTATATAATATATCAATTACATACTGATATCAGACATAACCGTCAAATAACCTTTCCATATATCATGTGGGTATTTTATACGTTATCAATAGTTAATTTCCTTCTTTATTAAATTTATCTATTTAAAATTAGTATAAACTCTTTATCAAAAGCAAGAGTAGAAAAGCAAATTGCTTTTCAATCTCAATACAAAAAAAAAATGAAGGTCAGAACCTAACATTTATAATTTATTCCTCTTTATGTATATCCATAATACTTTAATTCAATGTATCTAGATTGATCCCTCCTTGAGTACTGGAATACCTAGTGAGATAAACGGGGTATATGTGGACTAAATATTCTGTTAATTAACCAGATATTATAATGATCTATTGACTGACTTACAGATAATTATTTGCGACTAACACTACAATATATATCCTATCATCATTGAAATAAGAATAAATTCTTCTTCAAAAGTTCGTTGGATTATCTGTAATGCTTTCATTTGTAGGTGAGTGTGCTGTCGTGTGTGTGTGTCGTGTGTGGTGTGTGTGTGATGGTGTGTGGTGGTGTGTGTTGTGTGTGTGTGTGATGTGGTGTGTGGTTTTACAGTTATGGTGTAGTTTAGCTTTTAGCTTTTTAGCCTATTTTAGATGTTAGGAATATGTTGTTTATATATAGTCTATATAGTTAGTGTAGTATGTCGCTGCTGTTGCTGCTGTTAGTTGTGATTAGTTTTTCAGACACGTGTTAACGTATTGTGAGGTGGAAGTGTTGTTGTGTGTGTGTGTTCGTTATATATATGTGTGTGTTTGTGTGTGTTGTGTTGATGTACTTCATGTAGTTGTGGTGTGTGAGGTAATGTATATAGAGTGTTGTATAGTGTAGGTGTGTGTTAGTTAGTGTGGTGTGTGCTAGTGTGCGTGGTGTGTGTTAGTGTGCTGAGGTAGTAGCTTACCTGTTGAGTGTGTTAGTGTGCGTGTCGTTGTGTGTGTGGTATTATGTAGTTGTACGCTGTGCTTGATGTCGTTGATGTTTTTATCGTACAGTAGAGCATGAGAGTTTGTTGCTTTGTCGATTTGTGGTTCAGCAACTACCACCACTATAACGATTTTTTTTAAGTGAGGCTAAGGTAAAATTTATAAATATAATTAAATTTTACTTTAAAAAAGGAAATATTGAGGAATTTATTTATTTATTTGCTCCACCTCCACAGCTTTGGGTTTTTAGAATCTCACTATATATATGATATATATATAATTAAATATACAAAACATACTCAGTATTTCTACTTCAAAATAACTTAACTACATACAAGTTAAAACGATTTGTTGGTTGTTTTATATATCATCCGGATAGCCATAACCTTCAATATATATCTGTCGTGCCCTATACTATTATATAAAATATATTCATTTGAATAAGTAAAAATAATACATTGGTATACCATTCTCCATAACTGTAGTTTACATTTTAATTTTGTAGCAGTATCAATTAATTTTTTATTTCCTTTTACTGTGTGAGGAAGCTACTACTCTCGTCCTAGTCTATATAACTTCATAAATACTCTTTATGTAAGAGTAATTACTCACAATCTGCACTATATTCGTCATAGGGAAGAGTTAATTTTATTAAGAAATGTTACACACTTCCTTTCATATTGACCATCATTGTGTTCGATAAATCTTAACACATTAACTCATTAATATTCCATACGTCACAGTGCTTAACTAATTCTAAGATTGAAACCTCTGCAGGCACATAAGAACTACGATAAGCACCGGGGTAAAAGACAGGCACCGATCCACAATATATAGACCATCTGAGGGCGCCAATAGTTCAGAGCTGTATCTTCAGGCCGGAACACTGGCATGGGCAATGGAAATGCGATAATTTATGAGAGATATATATAAAATTATACAATTCTATAGTTAGTTTTACATCTTAATCTGCAATATATACCGTACCAGCAGTACGGGTTCGTTACACGACTTGATAATGATAGACAGTCTGTAAGGCACAATTGAATTTTGAAACTCGATGCATAAGTCGGGGGTGTTATTTGTTCGTGATTATTAATATACACAAGGGGGATAGTGAAACATTTTGTGAGATAATTGTTAATAGCGGTGAGGTGCCTCTTAGAGAAGTGTGTCCTATTTTCCGAGTAGTGAGTATATTAAAGGGTGAAGAGATGAATATGATTCGCAAAGAGACAAAGATCGTAGTTATCAGTTGTTTTTTAAAGTCACCTTTTAACCTTATAATCAGATTTATTATAGGATGGAAGTATTTGTAGTAATTATTCTATATTGATCCAATGTGCTGTGACTCAGAACGGAGTGATCTCCGAAGGACGGCTATTCCCTCAGAAGAGGTGTAAGATGATGAGAAATTGATTTTATGTTATATGTTTAATGTTTCATGAGTTTATACTTCATATATAATAGGTGAGGTAAGGATCAGAATACCGTACGTGTGAATTAATAACAGTAAAGCAGTGTGAGATGTAAGGATGGCATAGCACAGAGAAAGGTACAGCTAGAGAGGAGAACAGTAATGAAGTTAGAGTTAAAGAGAAATTAGGACTTAGTCAATTTCGAAAAGTAAGAATGAATAATAAAGATGAAGGCTTCCAGCTATATATTAACTACTACTATCACTTCTAAGGATATGAATGTCATGGTATTACCTACATAGAAATCATTAAGCCAACTATAGCCTTGTAGTATAGTACAGATTAGAGTTAAACTACGTTAAAGTCATATATAGGGTCACGAGAGTCTCACAAGACTAAAATTAGCGCAATCACTCGAAAGGGCCCAACAGAGCGGTAGGTAGATCGATAAATTAAGTGTGAGAGACTCACTTTTCACACTAGGATTTAGGTTACCTAGAAGTTGCGTCTCAATAGTTGATAAGTGAGTAATGAGGTAATTAAATTACGCGCTAGGAGTGTGATTTTAAGTGAGACTATCCTAACAACTACACATTTAAACTTATTTTCAAAGTACCCTGACAATAAAACTAGCCCCTCCTACTTAGCCATCTCATTGGTAAAACTTACTCAACAGAAGGTGGGAGCTAGACATCATTAATATACTTTTGTAGACACACATGTACAAGTAAGGTTATTTCACTAATTTACGAGCGCGACATTGTATCACCACATTAATATTTTAATATCATTTATTATGATAATATCATAATGACAAATCATAAACAGATATAATCTACAGCCTAATAGATTTATTAGAGGTTAAACGAATGTAATACGATCCTTTTCTATTTTGTATTATTAATGACTCATACTCCAAGGCGGAGGCTATATATATAAAGATATATACATATTAATATACCGGTTATAAATTAACTAACAGAGGGAACATAAATGAATCAATCAAATTGAATTTATGCGTACATATTTTTCAAAAAAACAATTATAGAGCCAAACTTATCACTAAGCCTTATTTAGTACCTGAATATCATATCGGATTTATGTTGGTTGTAGGTGCTACCACTCTAATAAGTCACCACACAATTATCACTAGGCACTTTTAACCTGTCCTCACTCTAGCGATAAACAATTAACACTTCTATAATCTGAAGACACGAAAATGCAACTTTGATTCTTCTCAATTACTTTTAACAATCAGAATCGTAGAATTAATACCTCGGATGCTGTTACAAATTTATTGTGGCAATCGATAATAAAAATATATGTTCACTTATACTAATGACTACATACTCATGGTGATCCATTTTAACTTTATATTTTTTTCATATCTATCTTATTACAATTTACCTTATAAAATATCTTATTCTATTTCTATCAGAGAGATTAGTCATTATAATAGGTACATTTATACAAACACCCGTAGGTTATTGATAACACTACTAACACCGAATACGGGGTTTCTCTGCTTTCAAAAAACCTTGGTTAACATTCCCTCGTTATACCACCCCTCCAAACTTCTTAGCACGAACCACACACACCAAGCTATGCAGATGAGTGATATAGAACACTAGACTAGGTTCTAAATAATTAATTAAAAATGACAAATTAGAGCGCTCATCTTCTCATTTACAGTTATTTATACTCTATTCACATTCAACAAACAATCACTTTATTAGATCATAAATTAAACACCCCCACTTGTATCTATTTAGAACGATCACTCACCCCCTTAGTTTACAAATACTGCGTAAAATGGCACTAATTTTTCAATAGAAACGTATATTTATTTTGATTGCATGTGGTTAAAGAAGCGCTATAATCTCAAATATTGAGTTTGGCACTATCTATTTTATATTATTTTAACACTAAATTTAAAATGGGTAGATAACAATTTCATATTATTCTCAAGCAACAAGAGCATTAAAGTAGTGTTATTTTAAACTAATTTTATAATTTTAAAAGGTCTACTCATTATCCCTACTCAATACTTATGATAATAATATTAACAATACAAATTTATATAAATTATATATATTCATTTCTTCTGTTTTAACTTATATATACATGTCAATTTAATATTTAAATCCTGTTTCAGCACTCATACGATTTTAACACTCACACCTCATCGTCACCATTCTCATATGTTTTACTATATTTATAGTGAATATCTAGACGCGTTTTATTTGCAGCAACTACAAGGTTGTCCACCTAATTGCCATGGTAAAGACTGGAAATATATTAATAACTATATCACCTATATACTCTCTGAACATTCGCCACATTAATTATATATATATATATCGCATATATATTATATACCCTTACTACTAATTATATCATTTAATAAACTATTATTATATATAAACTACTATATATACTATATATATATATACATATACATATTATTTATAATACATAACTACATTAGTAATAATCATCCAGAAGCTAAACTAATTAAAGAAAAACAACAGGTAATACACATTGAGGTATAGACTCATGGCTTGAAAGGCCTTGAAATAGTACACGCCGGCAGCAAGGGAGGGTTAATATTGCTATTATGAACACAGGCACAATCAGGAATTGAGGCTCACTGCACGAGAATAAGATACAGACTTGTGAGAGTACATACAAACGAATCGGCCCTATAATAGAAACACGAAGACGGAATGGGTCATAGCTTATCGGGAATACACGAGAGTAACAGATGTGGGCGGAAGGGGCCAGAAAAACCGCCCGCAATTTTAAGTTAAATCAGCGCCGTGAATGGCCGTTAACTAGATAACTACTCCAGAAAGCGCTAACTAGAAACTCACTTAATATGAGCACTCATAGAAACGGAGCCAGCCATAACATCTGTGAGCACTCCTTAATCTCACATACCCATGACAGGTAATAAGAAATCGATATAAGATGTGAACAATGGAAATTACCTCACGAAGTACAACCTGGGCTAAACAACTGTCCAAGAATACACTACAGAAAGCAATTCAAGAGGGAGAAGCTGCCACGTATATCAGTCCACAACGAATGAGGAGTAGGATCATTCGAAGAGGAAGTGAGATCCCGCTAAAATACGGTCGGAGAGATAACAATAACGGTCAGGAGGACAATACCTGCAAGAGGCCTATAAAAATAGGAAATATGAAAGAAAGGGGCCTAAGGCTTCTAATTCCTAGCTATAAACGAGCAACGGACCATATCCTATCACGCCGTAGGATAGTTAGTTCTTGTGGAGTTGGTGGGTAGAGGGGAGGTATAAATTAATGAGCCCCAGCTTAAATTCCAGTAAATACGATAAGCATATAAGGTACGAGAATCAATATACAGTTTGATGAAACAATAATCTATTTGTTGGAAGAGAGCGCGAATATATGGTGCAGGAAATGGGTGGAGGCAAACCAGCAATAATAATTATATTATTAAATTACCTCAATAAGATTGTCAACTCGTTCGGTAATAGAGAGATGCCTGGGAGGCTGTAATATTGAGAATCTAATAACAAGGGTATAATCCCTTTACTACATTCCTAAGGAAATGTGGCATTTGCCATACTAAATCCACACGAGCGAAAATATTAACGTAAAGAATATTGGAAAAGAGAAAACGCACGGGGGATTGTAGAAGAGAAGGTGGAGGGGAGCCTATCGCGCGGGAAGGAAACCGGAAGCACCGGTTACACCACAGGTACTGTGGTATGGAGAAGGGCGAAATAGAGGAACGACAGCGGGAAACCTCTTAAATTCACAATCTGGGAGGACAATCTAGAAAACTCAGAGGGGCTTTACGCTCAACGTTTGGAGATCGTGAATACTTCTTGATTAAAAAAATAACAAAAATGCTTACTTTTTGTATCAAATTCTTGCTCTTTAGCGTTTTTGGGGATCACGTATAATATCAAGAATATTGCAAATGGTCTAAAACAGCAAGGAGGAATTATTGTCTTTTAAGGTAGGCTGTGAAGGATCAAGACACTTTTGATCCACTTTTTATCCGATAACACGATCCCATAAATCGGGATAAAATTATTCTTTTCTAAAATTTATTTATACTATATTTATAGATAAATGTAAGTTGAATAATAACTAAATTTAACTCTATAAAATATATATACTAGTATAAGATTGATTAAAAAAATAAACACGTCAACCTACGTTAAGTATACGTTGGGGGGTAATTTTTTTTACAGTTAAAAATGTTTAAATAATAAGAATTTATTTACTATATCTATATTATTTATTTCAGCGCAATTCTTGAAAGGAAATATTAACAAAATAATCATGGTATGGCAAAAATAAAATCTTCGTTTTTCCTTTCAGAAATTTTAACAAACCTATCATGAAAGAGAGAGTATCAGGAACAAAGAGGTATTGGATTGGTCTTTCGTTATTTTCTATTATTATGACCTGAGCTCGTACAATCTATATTTATCTATCACTGAAAAGTTGCTAATACTTGGTTTCTTGTAAACAGCCTAAAAGCTACTTGCACATCCCATGGGAGGGTTAAAAACCTTTGAAAGATAATTTTCATATGACATTATTTGTTTTTTTTATTTTTTTTAAAAACGTTATTTCTAATTTATTAAGATATTAAAAAATCACCATAAACAATAAAATTAACTTTTTTCAAAAAATTTTTA
This sequence comes from Trachelipus rathkii, assembly GCA_015478945.1. Lineage (NCBI taxonomy): Eukaryota > Metazoa > Arthropoda > Malacostraca > Isopoda > Trachelipodidae > Trachelipus > Trachelipus rathkii. The sequence continues at coordinate 11,815 of JABUQX010012578.1, read as the reverse complement.
TTGACTTATTTTCATTGATTTTAATTATTATTAATATACTGTAGATATATACAACTCATTTATTGGGATCATTTATTTCTTCTTTTGTGATTTTTTTTATACATTGATTATTATTAATTAAATATTTAATATTATTTTTCATTATTCTAATATTTATTTATTTATCGGTTTTTAAATGACATTAATTAAAGTTCTATATGTATTTTATATATTTGGGATATTTAGTACATCAAGAATTGATTAGATAATTAATGCATATTGGTAGTAAGTTAAAGTAGTAAGGAGCTCACTAAGGTATTGAACACGAAGACTTGATCGCCAGTCTGAAAGGAAATAAAAGAAACATTTTAATGGAAACTGTATAAAATGGATATCAAAAAACGTCAAAAACAAAATGGAAATATTTAGATAAGAATTGCAAAAAAGGACGGCGAAAATAAAGGTTTATAAATTAAATGATCAAGTAAATTATGAGATGCCGATGGTAACTCATAGTTGCACATTCAAGGTTTTAGTATTTGTATACAAGCGAAGTATGACTCTCCAATTTAACTTTTCAAATGCTTAATTGTCCTCGATTTTACCTGTGATACTTGGCAGCCGTCAATCCATCCTTCCTTCGACAATATATATTTATGCGACACAAATGTATTCTCACCCTCTTTGACCCTAAAAACATTATAATAAAAATTTCTCCTAGCGCTTTGAAAGGACCACTTGAAGCTATCATGGGGGAAATTACCACCTTTGAAAATAGTCTTCTAGACCTCAAAAAAAGGTCTCACCTACCTATACACTGGACAAAGGGATTTAAAAGGTTACGAATTATTTGTATTTCTACATCACTCTTCTAAACGTTATAGGATACGAAATTTATATTGTTCAAGATAACCGTTAAGAGGTATTCCGAAATCACGGTAGATTCAATTTGTGCTCGGCAACTAAATGCACGGACATTCCATCACCCTAAAATGAATTTGCAATACACCTCCATAAAGTAAATGCAATACCAAAAATCGAGGTAAACAAACAGCTGGCGAATTATTCAAAGAAATGTGGCTTTTATTCCCATAAAGCACTAGAACACAACCAATGTTGTACGCAATTCTGTTTTCTGTTATATATCCAGGTAGAGATAGCTAATTAAAATCTCTTACTATTCGATTCCCTAGGTAGTTATGATGCGATTTCTAGATAATAACATATTCAATATCGCTAACTATGAATATTGATATATCAGACATCTAATTCTCACACATTATCTCTCTAAAAGTAAAAACCGCGACTATACGAACAGTCGGGTTAGGTTGGCACGATTTAAAAAGATTCAACAAGGACTAAGGACTGCGATAAAAGATTTTCGGCCTAATAAACTGCTATATTTTTATTGATCGAGGATTACTCATAATCTATTTAGCTTCAGGATGTGGATACGTATGTCTATATTACTCTGGAGTTCGCACCACTTGTCTTCTATCTCTTTCGGGTTTCCTTTCATATATTGTTATATTTAGACACCACTTTAGCATAGGTTTACTCTGGATAGGATCCCAGGAGCGGATACTTTAAGAATCATAGTAATGTAGTGTTTGCTCTCGTATGGTACAGTAGTCTTCGCCTGCAGTTCAACACCACCCAACGTATTACTTTATCATCATTTAATTTCAGAAATATTATCATAGAATAAGTTTCGGTAGTCTACATGTAATTATCATGGCTTGGTGGTATAACGGTCCTTTACATGTATGTTATTTTTGTCCAATCGGCTATACTGCACACTGTAATTTTAGCTGGCGAGCTGGTTATATTCACTTTATTGGAATGAATTTTGTTCCTTAATTAGTTATATACATATAAACCTAATTTTTGAGTTAAAACATAAGAAAAAAGTATGTTATTGGTTTCGAAATGGAATGGTAACATAAATAACAACAATTTACTTCTCCAATTATGTTAAATAATTTTTATAGAAACATGCTTAAACCGACAGATTTAACGTTATTTTGGAGAGATCTTAAAGATGAACTATTTAGGACTAATAAATTAGGTATAATTTCTTCAAAAGATATTAATAATGAATAGCTACAATTAAAATAAAATTTTAAAATAATAAAAAAATAATTTATTTGTTTTTGCCATTTGTACATGCACTCTGTTAAATTCAAAAAAATGCAGTTATATATAACAAAATTAAAGGATGGTTTTTAGCAAACTGTAACGACTTATATATCTAAAATCTAATTTAATTTCAAGAAATAAGATAAATATAAATTTTTAAATATTAAATAGTTAATATTATAACTAATATAATTTATATATATATAATATCTATATTTTTTTTAAGGAAAATACACTTGAGAAAAAAGATAAAAAATATTCTGGGGGGTATAAATGAGTTATTAATTATTTTATATTTCATGAAATTAACTCTTTATTTAAAAAAGTAAAAGAGAAAACAAACGAGTGTATTAAGATGGTTTCTAGCTGAAGTTAGACACATCTTTCTCGCATCACCAAGTAAGGTAGAGGTAATGTTAGAGGCCTATACAAATAGAGAATGTGACATATGTTCTCATTTGACTTAGCTTCGTCTTATTCAGACGTAAATTCAGAGAAGAGAAAATATATATATATATATATATATATAATATAATATTTATTAATATATATATATATTACAACAGTATATATAATATATATATATATCATATATATATAGTAATAATTATATATATATAATTAAATATATTATATATATACCTAAAAATAATTTATATAAATAAATTAATAATAACATATTAAATAAAAATAATTAGTATAGTTAAATAAATATATATAAATTAATAATAATATATAATCACATTATATAATAAAATAATAAATATTATTTTAATATATAATAATAAACTTTATAATTAAATCCTATAAAATACTAATATAAATATATACTACTACTATATTATATACAATATAATTTTAATTAAAAATTATATTAGAAAATAAAAAAATAATTCTAAATAGCTTTCAATATTCGAAATTATCCTCTAGGATTATAATAGTAATTATAATTAAGTTTTATATATAAATATCTATAGGTAAATATATTATATTTTCGGGATTTTTAGGATATTGATTATATTAATATCTTAGGTACCAATAATAGGTCTTAATATTTTATTATTATATCATAAAAATTTTTTTAATGGTTAAAAATAATAATTTATTTAAATATTAAATATAAGGTTATTAAGTGTTCAAAATTTCGAGATAATAATCACGTATCATATATAATATAATAATACTATTATTAAATAATATCTATCAATTTTTTTATATATAAGAGGTTTTTAATAATATTGCATCTTATCATTTTAAAGCTCTTTTTCTGATTGTAATTTACGTATGGGGTTTAATAGATAATGCATTGTGTTGATCCTCATATCTGACAAAGTATATCTATTTAGTTTTGCATCCTACACTATAATACAGAATGCACACACCTTTTGCTCCATATTAATATACAACGATAGTCTTACGAGTAGATGTACCTGGTCCTTAAGATTTGGACAATCTAGAGTCAATATATGATGTAGATCTTCACACTGTCGTTCTCAATTTTCCTCTTTATTGATGCGGGTTGATTGCTTCATTCATTTGTAAATGTTGCCATTACCAACCATACTTTCGCAATGAATACTCGACCTTTAAGACCGATTTAGTAGGGAGTATGCAAATAAATATACCGGAAGCTAAATAATTGTTTTGAAATAGTTGAATTTGCAATAGTCTTATCCAAATTAAAGTTAGGTTCATCCCTATTTGATACACTAAATATACTTAAGGAGACTTTTAACGATCTCAGCATATTATAACCTTATATATAGCTAGTCTATACCTACGTTATAACCCACAAATTGTATAACATAAGATAAACAAATATGATAAAATTTCAAAGTATAATTAAATTAATAACTAAATACCAATTTTATATTTAATATTACTTAGATAAAATACATTATCAATCATATTAATGTAGGAGTAGCTATCGGATCTACTATAATTATATTACTTTTTAGCGGTCTATCTACTCGTTTATATCTTATCTTACTTTATATATATACTATCAACAGCCCTCATCTCAGGTCACCATCTGAGTACGAAGACCTTGGGTGTAGCAGGGCAGGAGGCCAGAAGGTACTCCCTCATGGCTTCAATTGGTGCTGGAGAATCCTCTTTTCAGTCATATGTAAGTCCATAGGACGGGTATTCTGATTTCTAACGCGGGTGTCGCTAGAAATCAGTGAAGCTTGGTCCATTATTGAGTAATGCCTTCAAAGTCAATCCGTCTTCTTTTAATTCTATGGGTCAACAAAATATATAATCAAGGTCATCCCGGTACACTCATGGTACCAGTTTCGCCGTGCTAATAACAGGAAAAATCAAATCCAATGAGAAACAATGCTATCTGGGCTGCCCTGATACCCTCACCACTCATGTGGACCAAAAAAATACGCTGATTGCTTGATGAGTCAATGCAATTATATCCATTATTTTACTGCGTATCCTCTTGATCAATACCCTCCGTACGATCGTCATAGACATAAGAGGGTGTTTTTTCCTCAGCACCTATTTGAAGATATGAGAGTACCTTTTCATGGCCAACCTGCTTCCACCCAAAGTTTTCGCTGAAATTGATGATAATGAGGGCTTTTGATAGAAACATGACCAAAGTCTAAGAGATAAGGCCCTGATGGAGAAGAAGAGTGGCCGGTTAATTGCGTCGGTACGCTGAACATCGGAGAACGCACATCAATACAGTCAGACAGCGGAGGGAATAAGGTAACATGGAAAAAGAAGGACTACTATACTCAAGCATTACTGAGTGATGCTGTATAATATAATACACTGAAATACTAACTCAAGATCATACGTCATCAAAGATTCAAATCTAAAGAGTATAAGCTGCTTCTCAATTTATGTAAAATAGTGGCTGCAGCGAGAAAATCGCCAGACAGCCTGTCAAACCTAGCTTTATTTAACAATGAAGAATGGATGCTCATTTGAGATTACTCTTATAAGGTTAACCAATACTGCAGCCGTCTAGCCTGAGCGTTCTGGAGCGAATTGATTCTTCCTTGTCAAAGATATTACCGAGCTAATAGAAATTAGTCTGTCCGATATGAAAACTTTAAATACAGCCTCTCTGTTTATTTATGGGTGAACATAACAATCTGTCTAGAAGGCGTCCTAAGTTATGCTTATATTTTTAATAACTTGATAAATTGTAAATTAAACTAGATTCTTTTGATTTATTTCTTAAATCCGGTATTATTAAAACCTTTAATTACTTTGTACTTTTGACATACATTATAGAGCAGGAATTCTATATAAAACAATACAAGAAGGCTAAATAGAATTAGACATTAAAATTTTCATTATAATTAAAAATAACTAGGCTAGGAAAATAATATGAAATTTATTTTAAGTAAGCTAGCCAAAGTTTATACAAGCTTATAACATTACATAAATTGCAATGTAGCAACATTCACATAGCAGGTTTTCTGCAGGTGACATGTTCGGTAAATTACAGTGAAAACGGCAACAATTTTATACTTATATTGAGGATCTAAAAAATATGTGAATAAGAGATGTATCCATAAAATTTATATTTTCAACAATTTTTTCTTAAAAATACCAAAGTCGTGTTTTTTTCAAAACATAACTATTTTCAATTTATAATAAAATTGAAATTAACATCAAAAATTTGGATTATCATTTTCTGAATTCTGAAGCAGTTTAAAAGGCGATAAATTTTTTATAACGCAGTAAAACATTGACCATATTTAAACGGATGAGAGAAGTTCCAAATTATCATATCGGTATACATCTAAATAAACATTTTATTATCGGACGTTTCGAGTCTGCACAGCTATCATATCATATATACTTAATATATATTAATATATATTAATATTAATATATATAATAAACTATTATATATATAATATATATATATTATATATAATATATTATTATATTATAATTAATTATATTTAATACTAATATATATATAAATTATATATATATATATATATATTTATTATATATATATTATATATTTATAATATATATATATATATATATATATATATATATAATTTATTATATTTTTATAATAATTTATATATATATTATATATTTATACTATATATTTTATATAATATATATATACTTATATAATATATAAATATAGTTAAATATATATATCATTTAATCTCACAGAAAATATATTTAATATCTTATCTTATATGAACAATAAATCAATTTTATATAATAATTATATTATAGTATACTATAATTATATTAATATCATATTTTATATATATATAAAGATATTTTATATAAATAAAATGTTATGGGATAATAAAAAAATATTTTCATACGAATATTGAGAAATAATAATAAAAATATTATGTTATTATTATTAAATAATATATAATATAATACTGATTAAGTTAATAATTTTGGACGACTTAAATGAATAAATTGATAATGCTTAAACAAGTTTTATAAGGATTATATTTCAGTCTATAATATTATATGATAAAAATATTGATTTTATAAATTATAAAAATTTGTATTTATTTTAAGTTAATTGATTAACACCTTCAAAAAATAACGTGTTCCGTTTTCGTGAATTGAATTAATTTGATTAAAAAAGCCCAATTTTTTAAGAATTGGAGCTTCACAAATAGTTTATTATGAAGTAATATAAATTTATATGAATTATTATTATATTAGTTTACTCTAATTCAAATTAATATTATAATCTCATTATTTATTAATTATGTTCCAGCTATATTATATATATATATAAATATATATATAATATTACTAGAACGGGTGAATATTATTGCGCCTGCCGGGCCGTCAACTGACCGGCGCGGTCAGGGATACGAGCGGCGGATATCGTGAGAAGGACTATGACGTAGCGGGTTCAGCACTTATGCGGGTGCGGGAGTATTAGATACTATGTGATACTAATCAGTACTAATTTTAAGCGGTATGTAGGTGGACTTCGTATGCTTTGATAGACCCTATGGTATGGATTAATTATGCATATTAATTGATTTATTGTAATGTTTATAACATAATAAGACCTATAATTAATTATAAATAACTATAATTATTATATTCATAGAATCTATATTTGGATGAAAATCATCAATAATAATATATGATAGGTGGATATTCAAGATGAACGTCTAAATTCATAAGACATTGAACTACTTATATTACAAATGAATTTTGAGGCGGATCAATTGGAGAGTAACCTATTTTGAGGTCTCCAGGTAGGACTATAGGTAACAATAAGATCTACTTTATAAAAAATGGTAATTTGCGGGTATATTATCCTGAGTTAAGCCTCTACTATATCAATTATAGAATTGTATTATAGTCAGGATTATTTAATCTTAATTAATAACGGTTTAAAATACACACTTAATTAAAGTTGGGTAGTGTCCCGAAGCTCATCAAGAACTTTATCCGGGTAATCAGGGGAACAAGTGAATGATTGATGATGTATCCAATGTTTTCGCCTATTATATGTCTTGTTATAATATTTAAAATGTAAATGTTAAATAAGTTTGGGTGGTTAATTGTATCGTGTATAGTGTAGATTGAATGTGAGGTAATATATCATTTAAAGTCGCGCGAAAGTTACCCGGCCTATATCCGTAGAGAGTGAAGTGCTTAAATAAAAGTGTCATGTGTGTATAAGTGTCATAGTGAATGGTGTATAAAGTGTTATAGTGTATGTGTCTATGGGTTGGAGTGCAACTGTGTGTGTATAGTGACAAACACTCCATACCCGTCAACAGCAAGCTAACAACTCACGACCTAGCTCACACACCACTATAAGTTGACCCCATAGTGACGTAAACAGTACAACGCTACAGCTAGCATCAGAGCTGGTAAGCTGCACAATCACGCACAAGTAAACTACCACACACTGTGACTGATCGCTGTACCACACCACACACGTGTCGAGCTACAACACTGACAGTAACACGTAAATCATGCTCGTACGAAGTGTCACAACAAGCTAACAAACTCATGTGTGTGAGTAAGTATCTGTGTGAGTGTAAGTAAATCATTGGTGAATGTGTGTAAGTAAATCTGTGGTGTGTAAGTAAATCTGTGTGTGTGTGTAAGTAATGTGTAAGTATCTGTGTGAGTGTAAGTAAATCTGTGTGTGAGTAAGTAAATCTGTGTGGAAGTGTCAAACGCTCCTCAAAACCCATCCATCGATGCTGGATCTCCGACTGATCACAAGCTAACACAACAACCTACATCTAGTCGCTGTGTACAACGTAAAAACAACTCTACTGTGTGTGTGTGTGCATGCTCGTCATAGTAACAACTGTGTAACGTTAAAGTCTGCTGAGCACGCTAAAAACATCTCGTGCATGTGAGTAAAAGCTAATACATCTGCTGCTGAGTGTAAGTAAATCTGTGTCGTGGTAAGTCTAAACATCCACCCTGATGGTGCTAGCTAAATCGCTATCAAACACCTCACACACCACGACACAATGTCATAGTGTGTATGTAATACACTCAAACATAAACTCAATCACACTAATCGCCACGCTTATACGAAACTATATATAACCCACAACATGAAACCAACAACAATAAGCAACTTACTCACTACAGACGACACACACCATCGAAACACTCATAACAAGCATCATACTACACACTCAACTATATATATATATATATATTATTATTATATATATATATTATATATTATATACTAACACTACAACCTAAATCACTCATGTCTCTGATTTATAACTCTTTATAAATAAATAAATAATTCTAATATACAAAATTATCAAGATCATAATAAATCTTTATATCTATATATAAATGATTTTTTAAGTTTATCTGTTGTGTTGCTCTATATATATATATCGAGAAATAAACGAAACTGTAAAATTCAGTCACTCGACTCACAGTTTCCGAAGATAACCGGGCGCGTAAAAGACTGTATCGATCTCAATTTCGGGGGTACATATTGATAGTAATGGTACACTACGGAATAAGAAAACTATATATAGGGAAAATTAAAAAATAATTATATATAACCACAAATTTTTTAGTATTTATCAGACACACAATTTTAAAATGTTGCATTATTTTTGTATAAAAATATTTCATTAATACAATAGGGAACTTATTTCATCTTATTAAATCGCTGAAAGGCTTTAGCATGTTGTGATTAAAGTAATAAAAATATTTTAATATTTGTCCTCCTTCTTCTAAAATTATTATACTTTAATTACGTATCGATTGGTTTAACTCTCCAATAATTTTTAGGTAACTACCTTGAGTATACTTGTTTAGTGAATTCTAAATTTCTTACATTTAAAAATAGTTAACATTATATATATATATATCAAGAGAAAAAATATTACGTTCCAGATACAGGAAATTAAGCGTATAAAAATACTATACTATCTTATACCTACGAAGTAAGAAACTTTTAAAAAAACCATGCCCAACACCTCATAAAGCAATATATATATATATATATAATATATATATATATACATATATATTATATATATATTTATATTCTAATATGTAATATATATATATTTAATTATGTATATATAACATGTATATATATAACGAGTAATGTATATATCATATATTATATATTTATATTAATATGTAGTGTATATATTATGTAACTAAATCTTAAATATAAATATCGATAGTGACGTCACTAACAGATTAACATTATACGGGGCGGTGAACGTCACTTCCGTGCGAAGATGATCAAAATAATTTGGTGTTAATATTAAGAGACACGTGTAATGTTATATATATATTTTTTATACGTTTATATATGCATAGAGAGAGAGAGATTGCAATGATTAGAATTGATATTGAAAGAAGGAGAGAATAAGAAAATTAAAGGGAAGTATAGTATGAAGAAAAGATGTATGTAGAGAGAAAGTATATATCTCTGTCGCTGACCACAGAGTTTTGGGTTGTTATATGAATAATACTAGGTTAAATTGAGTTGTATAAAAATATACGGGGAAGGCTGATACTTTACATTATTCTCAACAAACTTAAAGGTTAAATTTTATTTTATAATGACATAACATCTATTCTTAATCTTATTACTTAATATCTAAAATACCATATAACCCAATGGATCTCACTTATAAAATTATTCATTGGGTTATTTGGGAATTTCGATTATAATAAACAATAAAACTCTATTTGGGACAACGTGTTTTTCAAAAAATGTATTAGTTATCCTTTCGACTACATATATTTTATTATTGTATAATGATCCTATCGTTTTATTAATAATTTTCACGCAAATATAAGTGAGACTGTAATCTTGGAATAGCCTTGTATCTACTATTTATTCAATTTTATATATATTGATTTAATAATATCTAATCCCTTCGATAATTGGTTATCTAGACATTACCTTGTAATTGTCACTATTAGGCTATTATTATTATTATTTTATTTAATCTAATTATTTTTATTAATTTTATTTTATTTAATATTTATTATTAATTTCATTTTAAATGTTTTACATTTATTAATTACTACTTTTTAGATATTAATATATTGTAAATATTGGCCATTGCAAAATGTTTAGTAAGGACTTATATTTCTTTATTATTTTTTTTAACATTACGTCCTTTCATTTATGATATCATTAATGAAGCTTCTAAGTCACTAGGTATTCTAAAATCATTCAGAATTTATTCACATTTCCTCTATTGCTTGTTTTTAGTATCTATCTATTTATCTACATATATATTTTATTGATTTAATATTTTAAAAGAATTTATATTAATTATTATATTACTTAATGTTATTGTTATTTTTATATAAAACATTATAATATATTAATCTATAATTAATTATCTAAATAGTTAAAGGTGTATTTATTTATTTTCACAATATCCTCATCCTTTAACTATCCACTATCTAATTTGAGACTTTATAATTTAAAATTTAGTTTTAACTTTCATTGATTTATTCTTTCTTTTATTGTTGGGGGCTTATTTGTTAGAATATAAGCTTATTAAAATATTATTTTTAACTAGTTACTAATATTATTATTTAATTTAATTAAAATTAAAGTTCAATGTCATCTGATATTTATTATTTTGAAAGTTGTATTTTTATATTTTTCATATTTTTTATTTAATATCAACTTATTAACATCATAATTAATAATAATTAAACGTTTAATTATTATTAATTATTATAAATTATTTATTTTTAATTATTATTTATTTATTTTATATATAATTTATATTATATTCTATTATTATTATTAATATATAATTTTATATAATTTAATTATTATAAAGATATTTATTTATAAATTATTTAAATTTATTATGTTATAGCTCTAAATATATTTTAATTTATTATTTTATTTAATTATATATTTTATATGTATAAGATTAGAATTATATATTATATATATATATATATTTAGTGATGCTTGCAGATGTCATTTAATTTGTCGCATCCGCGGAAATGCCCATGCTATTTTTCATAGATAATTAGGCATTACCCAGTTGTTATATTTATAATTATATAATATATATATATACAGGCTTGTATCTATTATATATATATCAAGTAATATTAAATTATTAATCAGTGACTTATACTTATAGTGGTGTGGTTATGATTGTGTGTATCGTGTAATTATTATATAATTTAATCATATTATATGTAATTATTATTATTAATA
>JABUQX010012577.1:0-7500 GCA_015478945.1 Trachelipus rathkii | reverse complement strand
TTTATATTTTCTTCTCATTAGAATTTTATTTTTTTATTTTTATTTAAATTTTTTTTTTTTTTAAATCTTTTAAATTTATGTAATTTTCGTAAATCATAGGATTGTTAAATAAAATCCGAAGATTTCAATGTAATAATAATAATTTTTTTTTTATTAATATTTAAAAAGAAAAAGAAAGGATTTTCGCAGCTCGGGTGGTAGAGCGCTCGCCTAGCAGGGGAGAGGACCAGAGTTCGAGACTGGTTTGAGCGGAAAAATGTGAGCTATTCTCACTCTATGTTTAGCTAGCTTCGTCTCTCACTCAGATGTAAATGAGTAAAATGGTGAAGTGCTTTATTACTAATGTAATAAATGTCGGCATCCGTGATGGGTATTGCTAGCTAGCAATATCTGACGTAAGCCCAAGTAAAAATAGAAATCTTTCTCGATTGGCTCCACTGACGGGGGTTGAAATATTTACTTTAAGCATTAGAACTTAACTGGGGGAGGTTATTTTTTTATTTATTTTTTTTTGATTTATGTAAAAAAGAAGAAATCTGCAAATTTCAATATATTAAAAAGCACATTTCTATAAATTCAAAAAATATATACGTATTTAGCAAATAGAAAAAGAAATTATGCAAATATTTACGAAAATTAAAAATCTTCAAATTTTAAATAAAAAGAAAAAAAACTCGAATTTCTGTAAATTATAAAATCCCAAAATTTTCGTTAAATTATAAAATAAAATTCTTAAATTTCTATACATAAAAAAAAAAACATCCAATTTCAACAAATTATTTTAAAAAAAGTCTTAAATTTCTATACATTAAAAATTCTAGCAAATATAAAGGAAAATTATTAACATTTAATTTTTTTTTTTTTTAAATGGAAAAAAGAAAAGAAAAGAAACTCACATTTTCCTGTAAATTAAATTAAATGCTAAAATTTCTGAAAATTATATAACAAAAATAAATTAATTTTCTTCAATGAAATTAAACGAAAAAAAAAAATCCTAAAATTTCAGCATACAAAAATCTAAAAAAAAAAAAAAATCTTCAAGAAAAATATTTCATTATAGTATCTTTAAAAATTTGTTTATAATTTTTAATTATATTTTGTCATTTAAAAAATATTGAAATTATCTTCAATTAAATTATATTTATGATCTTAAAGTTTTTAAAATTATAAAACCGTTAAATTGGATATTAAAATTAAATATTACCTTGAAAATTTTTCCAACAAATTAAATTAAATTTTTTTTTTTTTTTAGTTTGATGATCTTGTTTAAATAGAGACTCTCGAAAATAATTGGCTGAATAGTTAAGAAGTGGATTCTTTTGAATTAAAAGATAAATTATTAATTATTATTCTCTCGAAGGCATACACTCATGAATACACATTATTTTACATACATATTTTCATACATTCATACACAAGAAACGGAAATGAATGCGTTCATGAAGTCATACATAGTTACATATACATTTACAATTCATACACATGTAATGATTACGTTCATGAAACATACTTTATTATTATATACATATTATTCATACATCCATAAGTAATGTATATATTCATTTTTACCAACACACAACTACCACATAACACACCTACCAACACACTACAACACACACACTTTGGTTAACCTAGCGCGCGCTACGTATTTCCGCACCCGCCATACACGTACTTGTGAGGCCCGCCTCAGCCGCGACCGCTCATTTACGCGCCCCGTGTTACTCTCTTTACACGCTCTCTAGCTCCGCCTCTGCCGCCTACCGTAATCCCCGGTTGCGATTATACTCGTTTCTAGTCTTCTTCGTTCTGCATATTGTCATTTGAGGAGATGGGGGTTATTACTACTCTTACAATACCCCTCACTCTAACTTATTGTCTCCCCCTCCATTTTTTGTGACTTATTAAAAATTGGACGGGATGGATCTAGAATACCCTGCTCCTTTCAGAGCTATGCTCTATCACGGTGAGGTGATCACTCAGGTATAGTATACGACTTATCTGACCGTGTCCTATGACAGGTATCCCTTATCCTCAGTCCTAATCATCATAAATCTATGTATTTACTAACTATACAAAATTTTTAGTTCTAAAAATTTAATGTGTAAATATGAAATAATTAATTGAATATAAATAAATTTACATTACCCATAGTCAATGCTTTGGCAGAGTTTTACAAACTAGGTATATGGTTTGAATATATTGATAGTCATAATGAGGTTTGACGGTTAAAATTGGCTTAAATCAAGAATGGAAATAGTGTATATTAACCGATGAATGAAAGGATATTACCTTTTCTCCGATAATATTGCCGATTAATAGGTTAAAGCCTTGGGCTATTGAAAGATATAAGATCAGACAACATTTTCTTTACATTTAATTATAATACTATTAGTAATATTAATATATTTTAAATAGGAACGTACTAACATAGCTAAACTGGGACTATATACGGTAAGGTCTAGGGGTGATAAACTCTATTATATTTATCTCTCTCTCATTGTAGTGAGTCATAAAATAATAAATAAATAAAAACTCGAAAAGTACGATCAACTGGTTAAATAATAATTATATTAATCTAGGTATCGTGTTACCTTCTCTATGTAATCCTAAGTGATATTATAACGTTATTATAAAAATGGAATAATAATCGAAAATAATGGTGTCCCTACTATTCTCAATAATAAAAAATATATAATTAAATAATTAAATTAATAAATAATAATATAATTATAAATTATAATAATAATAATTAATTAAATAAATTAATACTAATTAATATATATTAAATAATATAATTTATAATATTTAAAATAAATAAATATTATATTAATATAAATAAAATATAAATCAAAATATTGTGAGTAATCGTTTATTTATCATTACTTTCTTTTATCTTAATTTAATAGTTGATGGTCTTGCATGCTTTTAGCTAACAATATTCAGAACAATACCATTGGAATAAAATTGTTTCTAAATAACCTATTGGTATAGTGAGGGGTAGGTAATAAGATTGTTGTAGAATGATGTGAATGAGGGCTGGATTCTTAGAGCTTGTCCTCATTTAGATTACTAAAAGCTTTTGAAGTCAAATAGAGATAGTATTTGATTATTTTACCTTATAGTATAATATCTTATTATATATATTATATATCTTATAGCTTCACTTTCTATGTAAGTAAGTGCATTATCAACTGCCTCAGTTATTATGAAAATTGATCATATCTAATTCCAATCTGATTTTAGTGGATATTTCTCTATGTTTGTATAGTTCGCTATCATCATAGCTAATGAATACGCGTAGATTTATTATGTTATTATAGAGTCAGTTACAGACGAATTATTAGATGTAGTGATTGTAGATTTAGAGAGATTGAGACTGAAGCAGGGCGTACCAGAAGATGCTAGGAGGGGATAGCAGAGAGTAGAGAGGTGTCTGCATGAATGAAAGGTGATGATAGATACAGAGAGGAGATGTTCGTATTTACTCGCATCCACGTGGTTTTCCTCTATGAGTGGACGCGCTTCAATGTCTACTCTGTCTCACTTTCTCTCAAGATGGAGCGTAAATTACTTCCACACATCGCGTCTCGAGGAAAGGACAGCTGACGAGCGAATGTAAACTAAACCAATCACCTATGTTCAACATTTACAATGACCTTGAATCTCATACTAACTCATCAACTCTCGAACAACTAACTAGCTGCAGGAGTCTCTAAGACTTACATTACAACAACAAGCAGCTTACTAATCAACAACAGATCAAAACCATAGTGTTTACAATGTCCTAAGCTTGCAGAGCTCTACAAAAGCATAAATACCTTCTTACATGCAGCGTATAACTCTTCACAAACACGCTCTGGTTACACTGCATCTACGAATCCAATAAGCAAGATCGAAAGTGTAACTCGTCGAGCCTGAGTGGTATCGGCGTGTCTATTCTAAGCTCTTAGCATATCAGACCACATTAATATTCTTATATCTCAAATACACACCAGCTACAGACAAACTAGACAACATTTGAACAAAAACTAATTTACTATTACAACCTCTAACAATTAAAAAAAAAAAAAGCTATGGATGGGATTTAAATCTGAAGTTTTTTTCTATCGAATTCATCTTTTTCAAATTTAATTAATTATTTTAATGATAATAATTAATAATAATATATTATTATAAATAATAGTAATATATAATTAATAATAATTAATTAATAATAATAAATAATAATATAAATTATATAATAATAATAATATTAAATTAATTAATATAATAAAAACAATATAATAAACAATAATAAATATAAGGAATATTGTTATCTAACTTTAAATAAAATACTATTTTGACCAATAATTGTATTCTTTAACTTAATTTAATAATTAATAATTATTCTTAATTTTTGAAAGAACTTATATCTAATATATAATTTTTATGTCATATAAATGCAGATATGTCAGGGTCAATATCACTGCAAAATTCAATCTCCAAACATTCTTACAATACAATTTTAACCATATATACAATTCTTCGATCATCCTAATAGATTTTTATGATATAGGTGGACTACACTATCCATATTGGTATTTGGCGTATGCTTGGAGACTGGTAAAAAAAGACTAAAAAATTTTTTCCACGACCGCTCTCACAAACCTATTCAAGACTGGTGACACCCACACGTTTGGACGCACTGAAATACGACTCGGTGCATTGTGGTCAGTTGAGTCTGTTTATTGTACTTTACTGCGATAGATTTTAAGATCAGTTTATCACTTTCTGCGTAATTTTTGGGCGTTGCAGTGAAGAAGGGAGAATATCATTGAGAAAGAGAAGAAGAGAGTAGACGCAGCCCAAGCAGAGAGAGAAAAGAGAAGAGCAGAGAGAAGAAGATCCGCCACCCAAGGCTTAGAAGCTCCCGATAGTATAAAGTAATCGATATATAAGAAATAGTATAATTAAGTAAGATGAGAATGATATATAATATAAATTGTATTTGACTTTTTCGAATTCACCTATTATTCCTTAATGTGATCCGGTGACTTTACATATATAGCTTTATACTGTTACTTAATATCATCATTGACATAAAACATCCTACACAGTATCTAATAACTAAAAACAAGTTTAGAGAGTTTAACAAATTAAATATACCTAATAAATTAAATCAATAACTAAGCATAACTTAAATCTAAATACATACATAAACATTAACTAAACTTAAAATTAGACCTAACTAAACAACCCAAACAACAACGTAAACAAAACATACTGATAACAAACATAACAAATAACAAACAATGACAAATAAACCTATTTTTACCAAGCCAATGCGTATCACATAAACATAATCTTATCTTACATATCAGTAAAAGAAAATGCCATGCGTAAATATTCTCAATCTGATTACCACATATAGTCATCATACAAACCCCTCAGTAGTCCATAAGGATGTTATCTATAAGCATACATAAACTAATCAATCAAATCTAACCATATCTACAATACATAGTCATACGACATACAAGAGATCTAAATATACAGATATAAACAAACTATAGTTACAATCCCTACTCAAAAAATAAAAAGCTCATTGGATATATGTATATTTAAATCTGTGAAGTTTTTCGTTCGAATCATTATTTTCTACATTTCTTCAGCTCTTTATCTTGCACTCTTTGCAAGTTATTTATCTTCATAATGGAACCAGACAGTTGACTGATGTACTCATTCTATCTCTCATTTCATTTTAGATTATCTTGTTATTTATGCATATTTATTTTATTTTATTATTTATTTATTTATGCTCTTTTCAGGGTGTTACCCAAAAACTGATATAGATATTTATATTTAGATTTTATTTTTTCTTTAAAAAAAACTTCTCATGTATGTGATATGCATGTAGGTATGCATATATGCAAGGAAGAAATAAGCTTCGCCTTATTTGCAAGAGAAGTTTTGGAGTAGAAGAAAGAGAGAAGATAGAGAGAAGAAACAGAGGAGAGAAAGAAGAGAAAAGAAGTAAAGATAGAAAAACAAGTATATGGGAGAGAGAAAAGAGAATATGGGGAAAAATTTAGGATAGAGAATCGCAGAGAAGAAGTATGAATTGAGGAAGGCGTAAGGAGGCTGAGTAAAGAGTCCAAATCTTAATCGATGAAAGTTCTACGCCTTAGTAAGCCACGACACAGAGGGGACAACTTGAAAGAAGTAGTATTTTGAACATCCCAAGATTGAAAAGCAGAAAAAAGAGAAGCAGAAGGCCAACTATACAAGGGAATACAAGCCTGAGCGATAACAGTTATTTTTAAAGAACGGAGGTCTAAGGCGTAGAATACATAAGACAGATGATTACGCTTACGTAAGAATAAATGGAGGATAAGCTGAGGGCTATACAAAAGGATAATCTTATTTAAAGAGAAGGTATGAGATGACAAGTCTAACAGGTCTACGTGTTGGACATTCAGGTGTGAAATATTTTCACCAATCTTAAATTTTTCTCTTCTGTGCGAGATAATAAAGTTTAAGCACAAGTATCTTCACAGCAGATATATTATTTTAATATTTTAGGCCCAGGAGTATGACAAGAAAGACATGAAAATCCTGCAGTCATTCTGTAAAATCATGTTTATAGTATTATATAGTATAGCAATAAATATGAATACTTTAGTTAATAGGGTGAGGAACCTAATGTTACTGTATAATATATATATATTTCATTGATACTTTAAATATTTAAAATACTAAAGTGAATACTTATAAGTTATTAAACATATAATATAATATATCACCACATAATAATTATAATACACCATTATATATTATAATATATATATATATTAATCAATTTACGTTACTTGGTCATATGTTTACTGTCAAATATCACGTATCACATAAATGATTATCATCTCCACCGCAAACGTACCACACTTTCTGCGAGGCGCTGGTCATGCTTACGGTGTTAATATTATGCGATTCTACCATATTTCTCCATGCGTCAATACTTATATCCCTATTCTTTCTTATATACATGGATATTACTAAATAGGTTAGATCAGAGAGACCTCGTTCTGCACAGCCCCACAGAGGGAGAGCATTGTGAATGCGGCACAAGAAAGGAGCGAATAACACTTCTAGCTCTGAAACACTCTCATGTCGGGTTGAAATAGAGGAGAGATTTAGAGCATTCGAATTATCTGTTCTATTCTATTATATATTTTCGTTTTCTTTACTGCTTGCAGTTTGTTTCTTTCTATTTCTGCATATCAAAAAATATCTGGAAAATGAAAGGCTATACAGTTATGATATGAATCAATAGCACATACGGCAATCATGGAACAACATATCAATTGAATAGTAATATCGTAAAGGAGTTATCAATGTTTTCACTGTTCCTCGTCCTTTCGACCCATAGGCCAACTGAGCTTACAGCAAAACAATTCAATTTTAGATCCATTATAACGATCATCTGTATTGACACATCATACTACACACGAGATGTCGCTACCT
>JABUQX010012576.1:0-26986 GCA_015478945.1 Trachelipus rathkii | reverse complement strand
TTTTGGTAAAAAAGTCTCTCATGCAAAAAATATCATCGTATACGGGATCGATGTAAACCAGAGAGTCTTCGTGAAGGGGTATGGTCACACCTCTTTCAGTCATTAGTTTATGAGCTTTTTCTTTTGCGTCCAATAAATATTGCAGGTCCGTGCCATCAAATGTAGTGAGAGTTTTTTCGTACTGTTCAACAATTTGTTTTGTGACGTCAAAATCGTTCGCAATAGCCTTCTCATATCTCTGTTTCTTGGTTTCTGACGACGTCGAGGGGGAGTCTTTGGTTTCCATGGCGGGCGATTGACTGAATGAGAAATCAGTTTCGAATAGCTTCTTTTTAACGGTAATAACAAGGAATCTTCCGAGCCCGTGGAGTCGGTTTAATCCCACTCAGTAAGCTGTAAAAAAGCAAAAAAAAAAATAAAGAATTGTTAATAGTATATATTATTTTAATTTTTTATGCATTAAATTTATATAAAATAAAAAGATAATAAAGCCACGTTTTCGGCGTCAAACTGAACCCGAGCCACGGGAAAATTCTCGACGACATCACCAGACTACGAAATTTAGAGGACTTCCCCGAACCGAACATAAAAATACATAGCTCAAAATGCGACAATTTTTTAAAAAAAATCGCCACCCCGGAAGAGATAAAAATGAACGACAAAATCAAGCGGTCCCCGGCGTACCCGCCAAGGAGCAGCGAAGACCGTCGACTCCAAAAATTCGTAGAAGAAAGCAAAACGTTGCGATTATTGGATAAAGCCTTCGTGAACGCCATGAAAGGCGTCAAGATCGGGCAAGGGGTACTCTCACTGCAGCACCAACGACGTGAGAGCGTACGGCAAATGCGGGGGGTGGGGGTCTTTCGGTCGAGGGTTTCCGCTTTCTACTAAATTCGACGTTTCAAAAATGGAAAAAGGAACGAGCCTTACCTGCGATAAAGCCATGGGCGTCTTAGAGGCCGCGGCCGACCTTTCGGTGGGAATCGTCGGTAAGGTCGTCAGTTCGGTAGGCGAAGGGGTCCTCGCCGCGGGAAAGAACATGTTCGGGAAACTCACGGCTAAAATTTACGATAGTCCGGCGCTCGCCATGGGAGCGGCGATCGCCTGCGCGCTTTTAACTCTTCGGGCGTCTAAGCGAGTCGGATTGTCGCTCTTCATGTTCTTCGCTATAATAATAATCGCCTATATCTACAGGAATATTTACTCTCCCTTATTCGGTCCTTCGAATGAATCACGAGAAATTCAAAATGTCGTTTTCCTTTACAAGTTTTCCTTTTGCGGCCGACTGTGAACCATCTTCGGAGGCATTTCCAGTTCCTCCGACTGTGGAAGGGGTGGTATAAGGATCGAGATCAACGGGAATGAGTTTAGGGTATGAGTTCACAGAGGCGGTCGCGGTGCCATTGCCAGTGACGGTCGCTGTGGCAGTAAGAATGTTGGCTGGGGCGGAAAGGTCGTCGTTCTTGTTGGTATTTTGATCCATCGTGGGAGCCTCTAGACTAAGGAGGAAGAAGAACCGTTATTCTGAAGAACAAGAATTAAAGAAGAAATTGATTGACAGAATACTACTACTTTCGCCGGATGAAGAAAACTTAGAAGACCTCGTAAATGAAAGAAGAATTTTTCTCCAAATTTCTTAGCGACCGAACACGTGCGGACCGAGTCGTCGAGGAAAAGACAAATCGATTGAGATTTAGCGATAATAGAAATTTTTGGTTGTTAAATCATCAGCCTCTCCGTTCTCGAATAAAGAAAATAAATTTAAAAGAGAAGAGTCAATGAGCCAAAGATGAGCGAATACAGGTAGCGTTTTTAAAAAGATTTCCCACTCCAACGTATAATTCACCAAATCCACCAGTTCAATAATTTTTTTTAAAAAGTTTTAACGTTTTATAATACTATCATCCCCAGAAGAAAAATGGAACGGAACCGAAGAACATTTGGCGTCACTTTATATATACTTTCTACTAATTTCGCGATCGCGCTACTCGTGAATTTATTTATATACATAAACAGTTCTGGGTGATACTAAACTCATTTGTCCGAGGCTGCGATGGATCGATACGGCCGTATTCGAAGAATTTCTTTTATTTCGCAGTAGCGCGTGTCCGTTAAATCCTACAACAACATTTCACCCAAAAAATATATTTACTTTCCACTGTACGTATTTTTTGGAAGCTACGTAAAAAAAAGAATTAAATAAAACCGGTTTTAAAAAAATATTTATTATTTCATTTTTCCTAACAATCGACGAGCGAATTCCGACAATCGCTTGTACGCGCTACATTAACAACCAACCGCGAGGAACGTGGACTGATAAACGATTATTCAAAAACGATTAATTTTTTATCTCTATCGTAATAATAAATAATAATTAATTAATAAACAAATAATTATTAATTTACGACATCCCTATATATAGAAGGGATCGCCTAACTCTTCATCATTCGTCACGATCTTTCTCGACTTCAAGAACGAACATGTCTCAAGAAATCGCGCCTTCAACGCAAAACGTGCCATCCGATAAAGAACCTCCGAGAGACTCATCCCCAAACATGAGCCTGGACGACGTGGTTTCCTTCATTAAAAGCGGAAGATGTCAAAACGTAATCACGTTAGCCGGACCCCTGATAACTACTTCTTCAAGGGGAATTCTCGACAATATGTCCCCGACCGGCGAAATATTTCAAAATATAGACGAGTACGACGAAAAAGGTGAGTTGCCTCACCCCCAGCTATATTCAAGCGCGAATTTGTCGAAAAGAACCCGAAACCTTTTTTTAAATTGATTAAGGATTTTTTTCCATCCGAATCATCGAAACCTTCTCCAGCCCACTACTTTTCCAAACTGCTTCATGATAAAGGGATCTTGTTGCGACATTACACGCAAAACATAGACACATTGGATACGTCAATCGGGCTTCCAGTCGAAAAGGTTGTAGAATATCACGGCTCGTATCGTAAGAACCATTGCGTTTCGTGTGGAAAAGAGTATACGCGGGAATGGATGAAGGAACGACTCTTCAAAGACGTTACCCCTACGTGTCCCGATTGCGGAGACGGTGTGGTGAAACCGGATCTCCTTTTATTCGACGAGTCCGTACCGGCCGACAAATACTCAAAGTACGTCGAAGACTTTAAGAATTGCGATTTAGCGATATTAATAGGAACAGATCTAGCCGCTAATCCTCTCGCCCCCCTGGTTAGTAATGCGCCGAACTCTTGCCCTCGGCTTTTAATTACTCGAGAACTACTAGAATCGGGAACACCGAACATAAATTTTAGCCTCATCGGTGACTGCGACGAGAGCTGTAAAAAGTTGGCAGAAAAGCTAGGGTGGCAGGACGAATTTCTAAAATTGTTTAAAGGTGGTCCTGTAAAAAATGTATAATATTTTGATCAAATATTTCGTGTATTCGTTTTTTTTTCTTATTGTCAAATCCTTTTTCCAATACTCTTTGTGTCACGAACCTTTAATTTAATAAAAGTCTTTTAAAATTTCCTTGTTATTTGTTTTAATCCTTCTTTAAGCAAAATTGAAACTTCTGTAGCGACGAGTCAACGGCAACTGCTCTTGAATTAGCGATGCCTCCTTACAGTAGGTCCCATACAGCTAATGATAGATTGAAAATTGCATTTAAGTATAATCTTTTCCTTGTATTTCTCTGAGATCTTCCTGTTTGCTAGGTAACGTTCCCTTTAGTGCGGTTTTAGGAGGTAACGTTCCCTTTAGTGCGATTTTATTATACGTTTTGGCACAAAATTTGATCTCTTGTTTCCCTTTAGTTAATAAAGAATTTAGGCCGGAAATTTCCCGTAGTAAGATGCCATATTGACAGGCTTATATTTTCAAACCTGTATGACCTATGTTGTACTATTTGTATCTTTTTGGTTATTCTTAGTATAATAGATTGTGATTTCCTTAGCACTAAATCGGCCATTTCTAACCTATATCTATAGGCTTACAATATCTAAATTTTTAACATTTAAAAAAAGTTACAATTTACCATTTTTAAGGGGGTAATATCTTTCCAAGTTCGCGAAGTAAGGGGCTGACAATGCTAAGGTGGTGCCACCAAAAAAAATGTTACATTTATTATGGATTTGTGCCAAAATTTTTAATTTATTGTTTCCTTCAGAATTTTTTTCCACCGAAATTAAAAAACAAATACGGAATTTAGGCAGGCAACTAGCATGCCTAGGTTGAAGATGCCATGTTGCCATGTTTATATATTCAAAACAGTTCACGATGAGGCGTCAATATATGACGTCATAATCGGTTTGATAGATACTTTAAGCTTACAAAATGTACTCGAAAGCGTTTCAGGCCCGCTTTTTGGTGCGATTCCCGTAAGGCGGGACACTATATGTATAGTGACGCTTTCGGAAGGGAACCGAAAAAAACGACCAACGGCTTCGCCGCGACACCTTTTTAGGATAAACTATCGCTTCAACCCGATGTAGTGTCGTCAGGAAGGCGATTTCAAATTAGACAAAAAGTCTCAGAACTTGATTTATATAAAGAATATGTAAAATAATAATAAATATTCACAATAAAAAATTTAAGTTTTCGCCGAATTTGCCACTTTAGAACTGTCGACTGTATATTAGTTCCGATGAGGCAGCACGTCCACTATATATGACGTCAAGTAATCGGTTTGAAGATACTTTAAGCTTAAAAACAAAATGGTACTCGAAAGCGTTCAGCCGCTTTTGCGAACGAGTCTCTCTTTTCCGGGACTCATCCCCCTAGTATTATAGTGATCGTTTTCGAATAGGTTACCGAAAAAAAAAAAAAAAAAAAAAAAAAAACAACGAAAAAAAAGTGCTCGCGCGACACCTTTTTAGGATAAACTATCGCTTCAACCCGATATATAGTGTCGTCAGGAAGGAAACTGATATAAGTCGAAGGGCTAAGTGCAAATTCCGAAAAAAAAATTCGTATGAAAAATATAATATAATTCACAAAAAATTTTAAGTTTCGGAATTTGCACTTAGAACTTCGACTTATATTTAGTTCCCGATGAGGCGTCACTATATGACGTCATTATCGGTTTGTCGACAGTTTAAGCTTGGACCTAACGTGCTCGCGCTACGCTTTTTAGGGTGTAAACGATAGGCGACACTAATATTATAGTGACCTTTTCAAAGGGAAACCGAAAAACCGACCTAAACTCAACGTGCTCGTCGCCGACCACCTTTTTTAGGAATAAACTATCGCTTCAACCCGATAAGTGACGTCAGCGAAGGAAAACTGATATAATCGAAGCGCGCTAAGTATAAGTTTCGAAAAGTCTGAAGTGCTAAGTCGAAGGTCTAAATATATAAGCCGAAGGTCTAAGTGCCTAGAGTCGAAAGTCTTAAGTATAAGTCGAAGGCCTAAGTGCTAAGTCGAAAGGGTCTAGTGCTTTAAGTCGAAGGTCTAAAGTATAGTCGAAGTCTAAGTGCTAAGTCGACCGGTCTAGTGATTAAGCGAAGGTCTAAGTGCTAAAGTCGAGGTTTAAGTGATAAATCGAAGTCTAAAGTGCTAGAGTCTCGAAGGTCTAAGTGTATAAAATCGAAGGTTCTTAAAAGCTAAGTCGAAAGGTTCGCTAAGTATAAGTCGAGGGTTTTAAGTGCGCTAAAATCTAAAATTTCTCAAAAAAGAAAATAATACACAAAAATTTTTTAAGTCCAAAATGTATTTTCGGACATTTGCACTGTAGACCATCAACTTATATCAGTTCCCTAAGCGGCGTCACAATATGACGTCATAATCGGTTTTGAAAGATACTTTAAGCCCTGAACAAATGGTACTTCGAAAGCGTTCAGCCCGCTTTTGCGATTCCGCGTCGGTAAGCCGACACTGATTATTTATAAGTGACTTTCGAATGGGAACCGAAAAACGGACGCACCCCTAACGTGCTCGCGCGACACCTTTTTAGGGATAAAACTATCGGCTTCAACCGCCGACTATAGTTGTCGTCAGAAGGAAACTGAATATACAGTCGAAGGCCTAAGCTGCGAAAATCTTAAAAAAATTCATGAAAAAAATATAAAATAATTAATAATTCACAAAAAAAATTTTAATTTCGGAATTTGCACTTAGACCATCAACTTATATTAGTTCCCGATGAGGCGTCACTATATGACGTCATAATCGGTTTGAAGATACTTTAAGCTTAACAAAATGGTACTCGAAAGCGTTCAGTCGCTTTTTGTCGAGAATTCCCCTTGAAGAAGTAGTTATCAGGGGTCCGGCTAACGTGATTACGTTTTGACATCTTCCGCTTTTAATGAAGGAAACCACGTCGTCCAGGCTCATGTTTGGGGATGAGTCTCTCGGAGGTTCTTTATCGGATGGCACGTTTTGCGTTGAAGGCGCGATTTCTTGAGACATGTTCGTTCTTGAAGTCGAGAAAGATCGTGACGAATGATGAAGAGTTAGGCGATCCCTTCTATATATAGGGATGTCGTAAATTAATAATTATTTGTTTATTAATTAATTATTATTTATTATTACGATAGAGATAAAAAATTAATCGTTTTTGAATAATCGTTTATCAGTCCACGTTCCTCGCGGTTGGTTGTTAATGTAGCGCGTACAAGCGATTGTCGGAATTCGCTCGTCGATTGTTAGGAAAAATGAAATAATAAATATTTTTTTAAAACCGGTTTTATTTAATTCTTTTTTTTACGTAGCTTCCAAAAAATACGTACAGTGGAAAGTAAATATATTTTTTGGGTGAAATGTTGTTGTAGGATTTAACGGACACGCGCTACTGCGAAATAAAAGAAATTCTTCGAATACGGCCGTATCGATCCATCGCAGCCTCGGACAAATGAGTTTAGTATCACCCAGAACTGTTTATGTATATAAATAAATTCACGAGTAGCGCGATCGCGAAATTAGTAGAAAGTATATATAAAGTGACGCCAAATGTTCTTCGGTTCCGTTCCATTTTTCTTCTGGGGATGATAGTATTATAAAACGTTAAAACTTTTTAAAAAAAATTATTGAACTGGTGGATTTGGTGAATTATACGTTGGAGTGGGAAATCTTTTTAAAAACGCTACCTGTATTCGCTCATCTTTGGCTCATTGACTCTTCTCTTTTAAATTTATTTTCTTTATTCGAGAACGGAGAGGCTGATGATTTAACAACCAAAAATTTCTATTATCGCTAAATCTCAATCGATTTGTCTTTTCCTCGACGACTCGGTCCGCACGTGTTCGGTCGCTAAGAAATTTGGAGAAAAATTCTTCTTTCATTTACGAGGTCTTCTAAGTTTTCTTCATCCGGCGAAAGTAGTAGTATTCTGTCAATCAATTTCTTCTTTAATTCTTGTTCTTCAGAATAACGGTTCTTCTTCCTCCTTAGTCTAGAGGCTCCCACGATGGATCAAAATACCAACAAGAACGACGACCTTTCCGCCCCAGCCAACATTCTTACTGCCACAGCGACCGTCACTGGCAATGGCACCGCGACCGCCTCTGTGAACTCATACCCTAAACTCATTCCCGTTGATCTCGATCCTTATACCACCCCTTCCACAGTCGGAGGAACTGGAAATGCCTCCGAAGATGGTTCACAGTCGGCCGCAAAAGGAAAACTTGTAAAGGAAAAAAGTAGCGAATCAACGCCCGGAAAAAGAAAAAAGGCGTCGCCAGCAGCCAATTCTTCGAAGAAATCTCTCAAAAAAACAAAGAAAACTTCGTCGACAAAAACTAAAAAAGTCCATCGTGCAAATGACGAGAACAGCGCCCATGGGAGGGGGAGGAGGAGGACGACGAGCAGCAGCAACAGCAGTGAGGAAGAAGACACAAACGTCGAGACCGACAAGAGTAAGAAAAAAAGTAAAAATACAGATTATAAAAAATCTAAAAGAGAACGCAAATCAAAAAAAGGGAATAATGCGGAATCATCGACCAATGACCAAAAAATTGAAGAAAGCAAATTTGATTCTTGCAAAGATAAAAAGAGCGTAGGCTCTCCATCGACAAATCGCTCACCGTCGCCTACACCTGGACTATCTTCGAAAGACGAGTCAAGCCACCCTTCCGTGTCCGAGACGACTGAGAAACATAAACAGTTAAAAGAAATGGAATACCGTCCCGCTCGAGAGGCCGCCAGTGGAAATAACGAGGAGAGTAAAAAGCGCTCTTCGAGAAGTAATTCTTTATCGAGCCAAATAGACAAAAATTCCAGACGCTCATATTCAATTTCGGTCGAAAGGCAACTATCGCCATCCGGATGTAGCGCCAATGATTACAGCGAACCCTTCGACAACGTGTCGTCTTTCAAGAACCGGCGCTTGGTCGAAAGCTCTTCCGAGAAGTGCCCCAATCGTACTTTCTACGAGAATGTTAACAGTAGCAGCGGGAGCAGGAGCCGCAGCAGCAGCAGCAGAGCTTCGCCTTACGCGATTCATACATTATTCAAAAAGTCATCACGCGCGAAGAGTAGTGGCGAAAATCGCAGCGGGGACAGGAGCCGCAGAAGAAGCAGCAGAAGCGATCGTTACAGGGATAGAAGATCACCCTGCGTGATCACTCCGGTGATCGGAAACCGCCCCGAATATCATCGCGAAAATAGTAATAATGGATATTGGAGAACTGAATTTATAGAAAAATCAACCGACGCTAGCTCTCGGTGGAGGGAGGTTGGCGATGACGGCTGCGTCAGAGGATCCGACCGAAACCTCGACGAATATTCGGGTTATAGCACGTCGAAGAGTGACGTGGCTAAATCGATCTTACACCAAGATTCCCGTCAAAGAAGTTCGCCTTATGGCGGAGCAAAGTTAAACGAAGTAGCGGACACGCGTCTAAGAAAATCACACGAGGCTATTTCAAAACTGTAAAAAGAATAGATAATTTTATTTATTTGTATGTATATATATATATATATATATATATATATATGTATTTATATTTAGATTAAGTTTATAGTTTCTACATGGCCGTGTATAATACTATATATATATATATATTATACTATATATATATATATATAGTAATATATTTTGAATAATTTACGAATTTATATTTATTTTATCTTTAATTTCGATTCATATTTTATGACGTTTATATAATAAATTTCCAGATACTCGATTTGCATTTTATTAAACTATTTCCTTTTTTAACCAACCCTGTTCCCGTTTTTGGTTGTTGATATACCAGTTTTGGCATTATTTTATATCTATTGTAAAACTGAAATAATAAACAATTTGTTTAAAACAACTTTATTAATCTATTGATTCAGAGACGTTTCTTCGAGAACTAATATAAGGCGAAGGTCTTAGTACAAAAATTTGAAAATCTAAAAAAAGAAAATTAAAAGTTTTTTCAATCATATTAAAAAAACTATCACATAAAATGCACAAAGACTTTGATATTCAATTTGATTTAAATTGTTTTAGTAACGCTATTAATTTGTCTGAATTCATTTTTCTAAATGGATTTTTGCTAGGAATTTTTTGACGAAATGTGGTTATATCAAATTTTGTTCTATTCTTCTTCAAAACTTTCTTATGGTGAAAATATATTCTTCTCAAAAAAACGTCTCTGAATCAATAGATTAATAAAGTTGTTTTAAACAAATTGTTTATTATTTCAGTTTTACAATAGATATAAAATAATGCCAAAACTGGTATATCAACAACCAAAAACGGGAACAGGGTTGGTTAAAAAAGGAAATAGTTTAATAAAATGCAAATCGAGTATCTGGAAATTTATTATATAAACGTCATAAAATATGAATCGAAACTTTAAAGAATTAAAAATAAAATATTAAATTAATTACATAAATAATGTATTTATATAATATATATATATAAATATATATAAATATTATGTATATATAATATATAATATATATAGAAGTATTATATATATATAAATATGATATATATATATATATAATATATATATACATACAAAATAAATAAAATTAGTCTAATTCTTTTTACAAGGTTGAAATAGCCTCGTAGTGATTTTCTTAGGACGCGCTGTCCGCTACTTCGTTTAACTTTGCTCCGCCATAAGGCGAACTTCTTTGACGGGAATCTTGGTGTAAGATCGATTTAGCCACGTCACTCTTCGACGTGCTATAACCCGAATATTCGTCGAGGTTTCGGTCGGATCCTCTGACGCAGCCGTCATCGCCAACCTCCCTCCACCGAGAGCTAGCGTCGGTTGATTTTTCTATAAATTCAGTTCTCCAATATCCATTATTACTATTTTCGCGATGATATTCGGGGCGGTTTCCGATCACCGGAGTGATCACGCAGGGTGATCTTCTATCCCTGTAACGATCGCTTCTGCTGCTTCTTCTGCGGCTCCTGTCCCCGCTGCGATTTTCGCCACTACTCTTCGCGCGTGATGACTTTTTGAATAATGTATGAATCGCGTAAGGCGAAGCTCTGCTGCTGCTGCTGCGGCTCCTGCTCCCGCTGCTACTGTTAACATTCTCGTAGAAAGTACGATTGGGGCACTTCTCGGAAGAGCTTTCGACCAAGCGCCGGTTCTTGAAAGACGACACGTTGTCGAAGGGTTCGCTGTAATCATTGGCGCTACATCCGGATGGCGATAGTTGCCTTTCGACCGAAATTGAATATGAGCGTCTGGAATTTTTGTCTATTTGGCTCGATAAAGAATTACTTCTCGAAGAGCGCTTTTTACTCTCCTCGTTATTTCCACTGGCGGCCTCTCGAGCGGGACGGTATTCCATTTCTTTTAACTGTTTATGTTTCTCAGTCGTCTCGGACACGGAAGGGTGGCTTGACTCGTCTTTCGAAGATAGTCCAGGTGTAGGCGACGGTGAGCGATTTGTCGATGGAGAGCCTACGCTCTTTTTATCTTTGCAAGAATCAAATTTGCTTTCTTCAATTTTTTGGTCATTGGTCGATGATTCCGCATTATTCCCTTTTTTTGATTTGCGTTCTCTTTTAGATTTTTTATAATCTGTATTTTTACTTTTTTTCTTACTCTTGTCGGTCTCGACGTTTGTGTCTTCTTCCTCACTGCTGTTGCTGCTGCTCGTCGTCCTCCTCCTCCCCCTCCCATGGGCGCTGTTCTCGTCATTTGCACGATGGACTTTTTTAGTTTTTGTCGACGAAGTTTTCTTTGTTTTTTTGAGAGATTTCTTCGAAGAATTGGCTGCTGGCGACGCCTTTTTTCTTTTTCCGGGCGTTGATTCGCTACTTTTTTCCTTTACAAGTTTTCCTTTTGCGGCCGACTGTGAACCATCTTCGGAGGCATTTCCAGTTCCTCCGACTGTGGAAGGGGTGGTATAAGGATCGAGATCAACGGGAATGAGTTTAGGGTATGAGTTCACAGAGGCGGTCGCGGTGCCATTGCCAGTGACGGTCGCTGTGGCAGTAAGAATGTTGGCTGGGGCGGAAAGGTCGTCGTTCTTGTTGGTATTTTGATCCATCGTGGGAGCCTCTAGACTAAGGAGGAAGAAGAACCGTTATTCTGAAGAACAAGAATTAAAGAAGAAATTGATTGACATAATACTACTACTTTCGCCGGATGAAGAAAACTTAGAAGACCTCGTAAATGAAAGAAGAATTTTTCTCCAAATTTCTTAGCGACCGAACACGTGCGGACCGAGTCGTCGAGGAAAAGACAAATCGATTGAGATTTAGCGATAATAGAAATTTTTGGTTGTTAAATCATCAGCCTCTCCGTTCTCGAATAAAGAAAATAAATTTAAAAGAGAAGAGTCAATGAGCCAAAGATGAGCGAATACAGGTAGCGTTTTTAAAAAGATTTCCCACTCCAACGTATAATTCACCAAATCCACCAGTTCAATAATTTTTTTTAAAAAGTTTTAACGTTTTATAATACTATCATCCCCAGAAGAAAAATGGAACGGAACCGAAGAACATTTGGCGTCACTTTATATATACTTTCTACTAATTTCGCGATCGCGCTACTCGTGAATTTATTTATATACATAAACAGTTCTGGGTGATACTAAACTCATTTGTCCGAGGCTGCGATGGATCGATACGGCCGTATTCGAAGAATTTCTTTTATTTCGCAGTAGCGCGTGTCCGTTAAATCCTACAACAACATTTCACCCAAAAAATATATTTACTTTCCACTGTACGTATTTTTTGGAAGCTACGTAAAAAAAAGAATTAAATAAAACCGGTTTTAAAAAAATATTTATTATTTCATTTTTCCTAACAATCGACGAGCGAATTCCGACAATCGCTTGTACGCGCTACATTAACAACCAACCGCGAGGAACGTGGACTGATAAACGATTATTCAAAAACGATTAATTTTTTATCTCTATCGTAATAATAAATAATAATTAATTAATAAACAAATAATTATTAATTTACGACATCCCTATATATAGAAGGGATCGCCTAACTCTTCATCATTCGTCACGATCTTTCTCGACTTCAAGAACGAACATGTCTCAAGAAATCGCGCCTTCAACGCAAAACGTGCCATCCGATAAAGAACCTCCGAGAGACTCATCCCCAAACATGAGCCTGGACGACGTGGTTTCCTTCATTAAAAGCGGAAGATGTCAAAACGTAATCACGTTAGCCGGACCCCTGATAACTACTTCTTCAAGGGGAATTCTCGACAATATGTCCCCGACCGGCGAAATATTTCAAAATATAGACGAGTACGACGAAAAAGGTGAGTTGCCTCACCCCCAGCTATATTCAAGCGCGAATTTGTCGAAAAGAACCCGAAACCTTTTTTTAAATTGATTAAGGATTTTTTTCCATCCGAATCATCGAAACCTTCTCCAGCCCACTACTTTTCCAAACTGCTTCATGATAAAGGGATCTTGTTGCGACATTACACGCAAAACATAGACACATTGGATACGTCAATCGGGCTTCCAGTCGAAAAGGTTGTAGAATATCACGGCTCGTATCGTAAGAACCATTGCGTTTCGTGTGGAAAAGAGTATACGCGGGAATGGATGAAGGAACGACTCTTCAAAGACGTTACCCCTACGTGTCCCGATTGCGGAGACGGTGTGGTGAAACCGGATCTCCTTTTATTCGACGAGTCCGTACCGGCCGACAAATACTCAAAGTACGTCGAAGACTTTAAGAATTGCGATTTAGCGATATTAATAGGAACAGATCTAGCCGCTAATCCTCTCGCCCCCCTGGTTAGTAATGCGCCGAACTCTTGCCCTCGGCTTTTAATTACTCGAGAACTACTAGAATCGGGAACACCGAACATAAATTTTAGCCTCATCGGTGACTGCGACGAGAGCTGTAAAAAGTTGGCAGAAAAGCTAGGGTGGCAGGACGAATTTGTGAAATTGTTTAAAGGTGGTCCCGTAAAAAATGTATAATATTTTGATCAAATATTTCGTATATTCGTTTTTTTTTCTTATTGACAGAATCCTCTCTTCCAGACACTCTTTGTGTCACGAACCTTTAATTTAATAAAAGTCTTTTAAAATTTCCTTGATACCTTGTTATTTGTTTTAATCCTTCTTTAAGCAAAATTGAAACTTCTGAAGCGACGAGTCGACGGCAACTGCTACTGAATTACGTTAAAAGAGGAAATTTGCTCTAGTTCTTTTATATTTTTGTACAATGGAAAAAAATTTTTCTTTTTATATTTTTTGGTTGACTTAACTTTTTGGTTCTAAAAGTCCTCGCTTAATTTATAAGTTCGAAGTCTAAATGTAGAGTCGAAGGGTTTAAGTGCGTAAAGTACGAAAGTCTAGTATAAGTCGAACGATCTTAAGGGCTAAGTCGAATCTAGGCTATAAGATCGAAAACGTCTAATGGCATAAGGTCGAAGGTCTAAGTATAAGTTGAAGGTCTAAGTGCGTAAGTCGGAGAGTCTAATGCTGAAAGTCGAAGCGGTCTCAGAGTGCTATGTCGAAGGTCTAAGTGCTAAGTCGAAGTCTAGGAGATAAAGTCGAAGGTCAGTTATAGTCGTAAGGTCTAAGTGCTTAAAATCTACAAATGCTCAAAGAAGAATATACACAAAAGTTTTTAATCCAAATGATTTTTCGGAATTTGCACTTAGACCTCGACTTATATCAGTTTCCGATCAGGCGTCCACTGAGTATGACGTTCAGTAGAGGTTGCGAGATGAAGATAGTTATTTTACCTCTAGAACTAGGGTATCTATGAAACTTACGACCGCTGTGTTGGCATTGCCGCGTTAGAGCGACACGGGGTGATGAGCTCATAGTGGACGTTTCGAGAGGGAACGAAAAACGACTTAACTGATACGCGCAACACCGTTTAAGGTATAAACATATCAACTTCAGACCCCATATATGACCGTGCTCTAAACGGGCAACTGATATAAGTCAAAGTGCTAAGTGATGAAAATCTAAAAGGATCACAAGAAAAATAATATCCCAAAAGATTTTGAGAGTGCGAGAATTATTGTCGGAAATATTGCACGTAGACTTTGGCGAACTTATACTTAGTTCAACAAACGAATAGCGAAACGACATGTGCAGAGATATATAGTCGATAGGTCTAAGTGTCAGAAAAACCGGAAAACTACGATAGACTAGCAAGAAAACTAATAACATTCGTAGAATCAGCGTAACAACTGGGAAATTCGGTTTACCATAATTAGCAATTTTTTTTTTATTATTTCTTGGTTATTTTTCTGTTGCATCGAACGAGATTGGAGCTCTAAGTATAAGTCGAAGGTTTAAATGCTAAGTCGAAGGTTTAAGTGCTAAGTCGAAGGTCTACGTATAAGTCGAAGGTCTAAGTGCTAAGTCGAAGTCTAAGTATTAAGTTTTGAAGCGTCTAAGTGTAAGTGAAGGTCTAAGTGCTAGCGGAAGGTCTAAGTGCTAAGTAAGCGTCATAATGCCTAAGTCGAAGAGTCTAGAGTCTAAGTCGAAGTTCCTAGCAGTATAAGTCGACGGGGTTCTAAGTATAAGTTGAAATTTTCAGTGAATAATATCTAAAATTACGCTTAGGAATTAATACGACAAGAATTTTTTAAGTCTCCAAATTATTTTTCGGGAAGTTGCACTTAGAGCTGTCGGTACTTATTATCAAGTTCACCGGATCAGGCTCACTAATATGACGTCATAGATCGGATTGAAGAATATTTTAGCTAGTAACTGTATTTGAAAGCGTCGAGCCGCTTTTTGCGATTCCGCGTAAGGCGACACAACTATGAGGTGAACGCTTGCGAAAGGAACCGAGAAATTACGATCTTAACTTGAGTGGCGGGCGCACACCTTTTAAGGGTATTAAGACATATTCTACTTCATACGCCAGGTATGAGTGACGTGCTACAATCGGGAACTGAATAGTAAGTCAAAGCTCTAAGTGTGAAATTGCTAAAGATATCAGCAGAGAAAAATAGATTCCCAAAATATAATACACACACACACACAGAATTGTAGACACTACGACTTCGACTTAGTATTAGTGCAACAAACAACGACGAGATCGACAGTCGACGAGATATAAGGTCGAGTCGTAAGTGCAAGAAGAAGACTCGAAAAACCTACGATAGCACAAAGAAAGACTAATAACATTCGGGAGTGAATCAGGCGTAAAATATTCTGAATTACTAAAACTTGGAAAAAAAAAATTTTTTTAGTTCTTTATTCGCGTTATTTTTTTTTTCAGAAGAGTCGAGTCTAATATAAGTCGAAGGTTTAAATGCTAAGTCGGAAGTCTTATAAGTGCTAAGTCGAGTCTAGGTAGTAAAGTCGAACGTTAAGTATGCTACAGTCGAACGTCTAAAGTATAAGTCGAGAGTCTAAGTAGCTAAAGTCGAAGGCTAGACTAGTCGAAGTTCTAAGTGGCTAAGTCGGAATCTAAGTGCCTAAGTCGAAAAGTCTAGATAGATAAAGTCCGAACTTCTAAGTAAAGTCGAAGGTCTAAGGGTGCTAGAAGAGTCTAAACAATTTCTCAAAGAAAAATTATATTACACAGAAAATTTTTAAGCCAAAGTGTAGTTTGCGACGAATTTGCACGTTAGTAGCCTTGCGGACTTAGTATACCAGTTTCCGATCAGGCTCAGGCGTATATTACGTCATAATCGGACTGAAGACATTTTCTTAGCTTAGGTAACTGGTAATTTGAAAGCGTTCAGCCGCTTTTGTGGCGATTGCGCCGGAAGGCAGACGATGATACTATGTAGTACGTTTTCGAAACGGAACCAAAAACGATCTAACTTGATCGCGACAAACACCTTTAAGGTATAACTATCACTTGGCGAACCCCAATGATGACGTAGCTCAACGGAACTGATTATAAGTCAAGGTGTAAGTGTGAAGGATGCTAAAAAATGGCCAGAGGAGAAAAGTAATATCCGAAAAAGATTTAAGTCGAAATTATTTTAATCGGGAGTTTGCACGTTAGACTTCGAGCTTATAGTTAGTTTCAAACAAACAAGACGAACGAGACAGCAGAAAAAAAGTTCGAAGTGCATAGAAGTAGCAAAAAAACGTCGAGCGAAACTACATGAAGTTACAAGAAAACTAAAACATTCGGTGGAATCAGCGTAAATAGTTGTTGCAAAAATGGAACCAAAAAAAAAAAAAATTATTTTGTTTTTTTTATTTTGTTATCAGTATTATGTTTTTGTCTAAGTATAAGTCGAAGGACTAAGTATAAGTCGAAGACGGTGTTGAAATGCATAAGTCGAAGAGTTTAAGTGCATAAGTCGAAGGTCTAGGTAGTAAGTCGAAGCGTCTAAGTGGCTTTAGAGTCGAAGTCTAGATAAGAAGTCGAAGGCATAAGTGCTAAGTCGAATGTGTAAGTGCTAAGTCGAAGGTGTCTAAGTAAAGATCGAAGGTCTAATGTGCTAAGTCAGAAGGTCTAAGTGCTGAGCGAAGGTCTAAGTGCAAGCGAAGGTCTAAGTTAAGGTGCGAAGTATAAGTCGAAGGTCTAAGTGCTAAAATCTAAATCTTCTCAAAGAAATAATACACAAAATGTTTTTAAGTCCAAATTATTTTCCGGGAATTTGCACTTAGACGCTGGGTCGACTATATCAGTCCCGATCAGCGTCACTATGAGGACGGTCATAATCGGACTTAAAGAATGTGTTTAGCTTAGGGTTAACTGGTATTTTGAAAGCGTCAGCCGCTTTTGCGATTCCGCTAAGCGACACGGGGGGGGAAGTAAATACTATAGTAGCGTTTACGAAGAAGCGAAAAAACGATCTAACTTTATCGCGCAACACCTTTGTTAGGGTAGAAAAAAACATCACTTCAACCCGCATATAGTGAGCTCTCAACGGAACTGATATTTAAGTCACAAGGCATAAGTGTGAAATCTAAAAATCACAGAGAAATAATTCCAAAAAATTTAAGTCGAATTATTTTTCGATTTGCACTTAGACTTCGTCGCACTGTTTATTAGGTTCAACGAAACAAAGACGACGGGACGAGAACGAGGTCAGAGGAGTTAAGTCGAAAGGTCTAAGTGCAGAAGAGAACTCGAAAGACGTACGATAGGTTACAAGAAAAACTAAGATGAAGTCATTCGGATCGAGCGAAGATATTTGTTCTAAACATGGAAAAAACAAATTTTTTTATTCTTTATGGTTATGTTAGTTTTTGTTTCTCGAAAATTCGAAGGGTCTAAGTACTAAGTCGAAGGATTTAGAAGCTATAGGATCGAAGGTTTATCTAAGTCAAGCGCGTGTCTAGCGTATAAGTCAACGTCTAAATGCTAAGTCGAAGCTCTTAAGTGTAGAGTCGAAGGTCTAAGTCTTAAGTCGAAGTGTAGAGTGCTAAGTGCGGACATGGCAAGTATAAGTCGTAAGTCATGAAGTCTAGGGTCGAAGGTCTAAGTCTAGAGTCGAAGGGTCTAAGTATAAGTCGAGAGGTCTATATATAGTACGGAAGGTCTAAGTGCTAAAAATCTAAAATATCTGCAAGAAAAGTAATACACAAAATTTTAGTCCAAATTATATTTTTCGGAATTTAGCCGTTAGAGCCTTCGACTGTCATATCAGTTCCACGATCAGCGGTCAGTAGTATGGGACTCATAATCGGATTGAAGCATTAGATTAGCTTAAAGGTAAGCGTAGGTGATTTGAAGCGGGTTCAGCGCTTTTGCGCGATTCCCGTAAATGCGACACGATATACTATAGTGACGTTTCGAAGGGAACGCAAAAAACGAGGCGGTAAACTTGATCGCGCAACACCTTTTAAGGTAAAAACTATCACTTCAACCCCATATAGTGACGTCTCAACGGGAAAGCTGATATAAAGTCAAAGGGCCTAAGTGTGAATCTAAAAAATCACAGAGAAAAATAATTTCCCAAAAAAATTTAAGTCGAGGAATTAGTTTGTTCGGAATTAGCACTTAGACTTTTCGACTTATATTAGTTCAACAAACAAACGAACGAACAGTCAGAGATATAAGATCGGGAATGTCTAGAGTGCAAAAAAACTGCGGGAAACTGACGATGAGTTACAAGGAAACTGAAATGAGACATTACGTGGAGTACAGCGTAAGATATTTGTTCTCAAAAATGGAAAAACAAAAAAAAAATTGATAGTTTTTTGGTATCTTATTTTTTTTTCTCGAAATGAGTGCGAAGGTCTAAGTACTAGTCGCAAGGTTTAAATGCCTAAGTCGAAAGGTTAAGTGCTAAGTCAAGTTCTGCTAGGTATAAGTCCGAACGTTAAGTCTAAGTCGAAGGTCTTAAAGCTATAGAGTCAAGGTCTGAAGTGCTAAGTCGGAGGAGGTCTAAGCTGCTAATGATCGAGAAAGTCTAAGTGGCTAAGTCGAAGTCTAAAGTATAAGTCGAGAGTATTAAAGTGATAAGTCGAAGTCTAAGGTGCCTAAATCGTAAAATTTCTCAAGAAAATAATACACAAAATTTTTAAGTTCTCAAATTATTTTCGGATGTTTGCACTTAGGACCTATAACGACTTAGTATCAAGTTCCCGATCAGGCGGTCACATAAGTATGACGTCATAGATCGGATTGGAAGTAGAAGTAAGTTTTAGGCTTAAGTACTGGTATTGAAAGGCTTCAGCCGCGTTATTTGCAGTGCCCGTAAGCGACAGATATACATATATTATTCTTTCGAAGGGAGAGCCTGAAAAAACGAAATCTAACTTGATCGCGCAACACCTTTTAAGGTATAAACTATCACTTCAACGCCAAGAATATTGACGTGACTACAACGGGAAAACTGATATAAGTCAAAGGTCTTAAGTGTGAAAATCTAAAAAATCACAGAGGAGAGAGAAGATAATTTCCCAAAGAATTTTAAGTCGAAAATGTATTGTTCGAAATTATACACTTAGACGGTTCGACTGATATATTAGGGTGATCAAAGGCAGAACAAGGGACGAGAGACGGAACGAGTGCAGAGATATGAAGTTCGAGAGTCTAGGGCATAAAAAACTCGAAAACTTACGATAGCTACATAGGAAAACGAATAATCATTCGTGGGAATCAGCGTAAGATTATTTTGTTCTAAATAAACTGTAAAGAAAGAAGATATGTTTTTATGGGTTTTGGTGTATTTATTTTTTTTCTCGAAAAGCTACGATAGCTACAAAAAAATGAATAACTTTGGAAGTCAGGCGTAGAAATTTGTTTTAAGAAAATGGGGGAAGACAATAGTGTTCCTGGTTGAACCTTATGCTAGTTGAGAAGAGATAGAAATAGAATAACCAAAAAAAATCCAAAAACAATTTTGCAATTTTCAGAACAACTATCTTACGCTGATCCACGAATGTTATTAGTTTTATTGTAGCTATCGTACGTTATTCGAGAAGAAAAAAGTAAAATAGCCCACAAAAAAGCAAAAAAAAATTTTTGCAGATTTGGTAGAACAATTTCTGACGCTGATTCCAGACAAATGTTAACGTAGTTCTTGTAGCTATCGTAGTTTTCGCAGAAAAAAGAAATAAATATCCAAAAAAGAAAGATCGAAAAATTTTTTTTTCCATTTTTAGAACAATTTCTTAGCTGATTTCCACGAATGAGAAATCTTGGTAGCCTGATCGTAGGTTTGAGAAAAGAAATAAAATACGCCACAGAAAAACGCAAAAGAAATCTTTTGCCATTCTTCAGAAAACAATTTCTTACGCTGACACGAAGTTATTAGTTTTTCTTGTAGCAATATCGTAGTTTTCGAGAAGATAAAAATAAAATATCCCAAAAAAAAACAAAAAGTAATGTGCTTTTCTACCAATTTTTTTGAACAATTTTCTTACGTTGATTCCACGAAGTGTTATATTTTCTTGCAGCGTATCGTAGTTTACGAATAAAAAAAATAAATATCATTAAAGAGTATTCGAAATAAAATGTTTTTCCATTTTTTTGTGCTCAATTTTCTTACGTTGGATTGCCACAATGTTATTAGTTTTCTTGGTTTTAAGCATGCGTCAGTTTTTGAGAAAAAAAGAGAAATAAAGATAGGCGCCCAAAAATCAAAAAGAAAAAAAAAAATTTTCCATCTTTTAGGAACAATTTTCTTACCCTAGTTCCACGAATGTTGATTAGTTTTTTGTAGCTATCGTAGTTTTCGATAAAAAAAAAAATAGAATAGCCCCAAAAATAAAAAAAATTTTTTGTGCGCATTTGTAAAACGAATTGATCCTTACGGAATTAGGATAAGATCTGGGCAATGGCATTTATGTTATGGGCTTAGACGATCAGAATTATGGACGACGAGAAGGGGGCACTAAGCCGCGTTAAGAGATACGGCGAACGATTTCCAGAGTGGTGCTGGAAGAATATAGTCGCATGGAGGGATATGGATGGAATGTATCCAATTTTTGTGCTGATAGAGAGAGGGTAGATTATGTTACAACGCCGAGCCGATATACGTCTTAGTATTTTGTCTTAATAAAGGAATAAAAAATATATGTAAAAAATCTATCAACCATAGGGTATTATATCCTATGCGTGTACGCACTATTTCGTTTTCGTGGTGAATGAATAAAAGGGTTACAGAATAGTACGTCGCGGATGCCGTTTATAAGTCTGACAACATACTTTAAATGTTGTCAAGCTTGTTAGGTCATAACGAGTTTAAAAATATAAGCGCTGGTCAATAATTATAGCATCGTTCACTTCCCGGAAATTTCCGAATCCTAAATTCTTTGTAAAGTTAAAGGGAACAAGAAGATCAAATTTGTGCCAAAACGCACAATAAAATCGCACTAAAGAGGATCGTTACCTTGTGAATTTTTAAAATTCGTAGAAAAAAAATAGATAACTTAACTAAGCCAACTAAAGAAAATAAAAAAAAAAAAAGGGTTAAAATTAAAATGTTCATAAGCATTTAAAATTTTTAAATAGATCGTCAAACTGAGATGTGCCTTAGTTCTTCTAGATCTACAAGCAGCCTGCACTAGCGCCTTAATCGGGAAACCTAATGTCAACGAAGGTTAAGGTGAAAAAAAATCTAAAACAAAATTGTTTTTTAAAGAAAGAAAAGGTCCAGAATTTATTTTTTTATGTCAATATGCTCTAGAGTGATCCTCGATCCGATTCGCAACCAGCAGTGTTTTGAAGAAAAAACATTTAGGAGAAAGAAATTGAGACCAATCGTCCTCGAAGAAACTCCAACTCGATTGCTGGTTGGGCAACAACTGTTCGTTTAATTAGGTTCGGTATAACTTCCAAGCTTACCGGAAAACTGAAGATGAATTTGATCTTTATCGATAAACCCAATTGTTTTTTCGCTCGCGCGTTTTGCACTCGAAACCGAGCGTAAAAAAGGATAATAATAAATGTATTTCTCGAATCTTTATTATAACGGTTGAGAAAAAGAACATGCGCTTAAAACATGAAATAAAATATACGAAAACTTCTTCCTCCGTTTCGATAAATCCGAAAAGAAGATCCTTCGATGCAAGACTGCTATTACCTTATATTTATAGAGCTTTTAAAATCTCGAAAGGAAAAGAGGAAAAACAAATAATTAAATCGAAGGTTAAAATTTTATTCAGAATTAAAAATAATTAATCGAATAAAACCAATTTTTTTGTCTTCCCGGAAGATGCTTTTCTTTTTTTTCTTCCTGTGGACAAAAACCTACATATTTTGAAAAAATATCTAGCGTTTTTTCTTAGGATGAATATTATTAAAAAATAGAAGATACAAATGAAGAAAGCATTTCGACAGTTCGATATCGATATAGACGATGGATGGGAAGAAATAATTCTCTCTCTCTCTTCGTGTGACCTAATAATTAGTTCACGAAAAGGTGTTAATCGTGTTTCTCTTAGGATGGTCTAGGACTGCGCCTAGCGATTATAAGAAACAGTTAACATCTTCGCATTTTGATAATCTTTCCGTTCTCCTTTCTTCACCACTTCGGTAACGATACAGAGTATATATAT
Source organism: Trachelipus rathkii (assembly GCA_015478945.1). Classification (NCBI taxonomy): domain Eukaryota; kingdom Metazoa; phylum Arthropoda; class Malacostraca; order Isopoda; family Trachelipodidae; genus Trachelipus; species Trachelipus rathkii. Next base: position 4,692 of record JABUQX010012576.1, on the reverse strand, counting down.
ATATATATATATATATATATATATATATATTATATTAGTCGCGAACAAAAAAATATATATAGTACGGTATACATTATATATATATATATACTATATAATATATATAATATAGATATAAATATATATATATTATAGTATAATATATTATATTAGTCGCGACCAAAAGAAGAGGGTGGGTCGAGCTTTTGGTCTGGCCTTCTCCCTCCCTCTTTCTTTAAATCGTCGCGATGCCAGACCGAACAATTATTCGGACAAACGAGAAGTAAAATCGAAAAGTGTCAACAAGCGAAAGAAGAGCATCAATCGATACCGTCATTAAGTATATTTGTGCTTCTAAACAACTTCGATCGCCAAATTGGTGATCTATAAAACCTTTTTGCTAAATTGCACATTAATGATGAAGACGAGCCGATGGAGACAGAAGATTCGGATTCAAATATTCAGTACGTGTGTATATATATAATCATCCACATATGAATGAAATGAGTACAAACTTCAATAGCCAAATCGATTATCTATGTAACCTTTGTGCTAATATAAATTAGTACCCTAATTTGAAAATTGCAAAAAATAATTTTTGACGTTCTGAAAAATGTCGGTAGAAAAAAATCACTAACGACATGAGGAAACGTTTAACAATAACTGATTGCGCGATCGGCGCGTGATATTTAGTAATTTCTTCTTCTTTTTGGGAGCTCCCGTTGATAAAAATTGACGACGAATAATCGACGGCCGGAGAAGAGGAAAATTTTCCTCGCTTTCTCAATCTTGCTCATCGCGACGACCGTCGACTATTGCGATTAATGATAAAGACGAGATATAGAAAGTGGAAGAAAATCCAGAAAACCCGAAAGGGTATCGACGGTTCAACGCGCGGGATCGCGCGACGCAGAAAGAACTTTCATTTTAAGGATGATTATGACGCTCTGAACAAAAGAAAAAACGGAGCGTATGGAAATAAAACCGGATTGGACGAAAGGAGAAGCGATTCGTCGTTTCTCTTTGCTACGCGCAACGTCCCCTTAAGGAACGAGTCGTCTTTAAAGACACTTCCGGGATGTCAAACGTAAACGGACGAGGCCTACTAAAATTCTTTTATTTTTTAACATCATCAAAGTGAGGTATATTTCATCTGTTGAGGTTTACATTTTACTAAAACATCTCAATTTTTTTTTGAAGGCGCGTAGAATACCCGATTAATAAAGTTGTTTTAAACAAATTGTTTATTATTTCATTTTTTCCAATAGATATAAAATAATACCAAAACTGTCTGATACATCAACAACCAACCGCGGGAACAGGGTTGGTTAAAAAAGGAAATGGTCTAATAAAATGCAAATCGAGTATCTGGAAATTTATTAAAAAACCGTTACAAAATATGAATCGAAATAAAAGTCAAATTTGTATTTGGATACGTTTATAATTTACAAATTAAAATCGTCATTAAAATAAATATAACTTCGTAAATTATTCAAATATTTACATACACAATAAAAAAATTAACAAACAATTCCTACAGTTTTGAAATAGTTTCGTGCGATTCTCTTAGATGCGGGTCTGCGACCTCGTGTAACTTCGCACCGCCATGAGGCGAACTTCTTTGACGGGAATCTTGGTGTAAAATCGATTCAGCCCCGGCACTTTTCGACGTGCTATAACCCCAATATTCTTCGAGGTCGCCGTCGGATATTCTTCTGCCTCCACCACCGCCACCCTCCCTCCGCCAACATTTAGCGTCGTTTGAATTTTCTATATATTCGGTTCGCCAACATCCATCATTATTATTTTCACGATGATACGTTGGTCGGTTTCCGATCACCGGAGAAATCGCGCGCGGTGATCTTCTATCCCTGTAAGGATCGCTCCAGTTGCTGCTGGTGCGGCTCCTGCTCCTGCTGCGATTTTCGTCACTACTCTTAGCGCGAGAAGGCTTTTTGAATAAGGTATGAATCGCGTAAGGCGAAGCTCTGCTGCTGCTGCTGCTGTTGCCGCTCCTGCTGCTGTTAATATTTTTGTACAAAGTACTATTGGGGCACCTCTCGGAACATGTTTCGACCAAGCGCGGGATCTTGAAAGACGATAGTGAAGGCAGGTTGTCGAAAGGCTCGCTGTAATCGTTGGAGCGTCTTTCGGACGATGGTTGCCTTTCGACCGATGGTGAATAAGAGCGTCCCGAACTTCTGTCTTTTTGGTTCGATAAAGAATTACTACTCGATGAGCGCTTTTTATCCTCTTCGTCATTTCCACTGGTGGCGTTTCCAGCGGGACCGTATTTCTTTTCCTTTAACGGTTTATTTTTCTCAGGTGTCTCGGACAGAGAGGAGAAGCTTGACTCGTTCTTCGAAGAGAGTTGAGGTGTACACGACGGTGAGCGATTCGATGATGGAGAACCTACGCTCTTTTTATCTTCGCTTGAATCAAGTTTGTTTTCTTCAATTTTTTGATTATTGGTCGATGATTCCACGTCCTTCCTTTTTCCGGGTGTTGATTCGCTACTTGTTTCCTTTGCGAGTTTTGCTTTCGCGGCCGACTGTAAACTATCTTCCGGGGGCGGGCCAGTTCCTCCGACCGTAGAAGGGGTAGTATTAGGATCGTCGATGTCAAAGAGAATTATTCGAGGGTATGGATTCGCATAAGCAGTAGCGGTGCCATTGCCAGTAACAGTCGCCGTGGCGGTAATAGTGGTGGCTGGGGCGGGAAGCGCGTTGTTGATATTTCGATCCATCGTGGGAGCCTCTCGAAATTTATTTTTGCTCTTAGAATCTAGCCTATTCACGCCAACCATGTCTAAGAGGTCTTCCACAATATTCTCTAACATAGTCACTCTTAATTCCAAAGGAATCGCAAATCTCATATCTTCATCTTCTATTTGCGGGCGAATGGGGTTGTATAACTTCACATTGTTGTTGTCAGAAGGTCTGTAGTAAAAACATGGCAGTGACATCGGTTCGCCACGGTTGTTCGTCACACCCGAGACGCTTTCATTCGACGAGTCTTTGGGGTCGCTCACCTTGTCTTTAATTTTCACAACAGCGTCGATATAGGAAGGTGGGGGTGACGTAGACTTCGATGCCTTATCGACGACGTCCGGGATGGAGGGAGGTGGTATCGGTACGCAATACGGCTTTCTCAGACGGGGATCCGTGGGTAACTCTGCACAGCTGGGAGGAGGCGAGCTTCTTTGAATGCAGTCTCGGTAAAAAACTGATTTACTCCCGGCCTTCCTCGATGTTCTTAAACGGTTGTGGTGGTGGTAGCGGCGGTGGTTCCTCGTATGTTTCTCCCCGTATGAGACGAGTTTGCTAAAAAGTTTATCGGTAAACCTGGTATGATTGGTTCCGTCATGATCACTTCCAGATTCGAGGTTTTGAAATTTTCTTTCCGTTGAGGGTAATTTGATAATTTCTTGATTCGTCGTAAATGCCATGATCACCAGAATCAAAACGGGTCTAAAAAGAAAAAGGAATGAAGGAGATTATTAGTCTAGGAATTATCAACGTATTGCGAATAAAAAAGGCTTTCATCATAATCGCCTTTTAAAACTATTCGTCAATTTATTCAGTCTCGCCCGTACTCTTAAATTCGGAATTTGAAAGCATTATTAAAGACTTTATAAAAAGCAAAAAATTAAAAAAAAAAAAAATTTTTTGTCTTAAGTAAATAATAAACTATTCGAAAATAAATTTTATCATTACACCTCCTACATAACTACGTATAATACCGGCAGGTATTATTTACGCACGCCCACAGACGTATATTATTTAATACTCGTCAGCATATTGTAAAAAAGAAAATGGATTTTATATTTCAAAAAAATAGAAAAATATATTAATAAATATCGAGTAAAAATCCATTACCTGTTTCAAAAAATGAAAACGTGGTGGCTTGATTTCGGAGAAATTCGTCGAGGGTTTGAAGACGAGTACTTCCAAATGAATCTATGCAAAAAGGGAAAAAAATATTCATTAAGCGTTTTTGAGCTAAAAATATATTCGCAAACTAGATTCTTTAATAGTTTTTTGACCATTTTAGTTCCTTCCAAATTATTACAGAAATTCGATCGATGTTAATAATAAAAATACTTTTTTTCAAATATTTATTTTTAAGGGCAAATTTTGTTTTGGTCAAATGACATACATATAATTTATTTTTGAAATTCTTATAATAAATGAATAAATTAAAACAATCTCACCTGATAAGAATTATAAATATGCCTAAAGGAATACTCCTCCAACCAGTTTAGTCTTTCCTAAGAAAAGCGAATCCACTATTTGGTATTTTAACAACGACAAGAACAAGGGCTCAGCAGTGGTGGTTTCCAAATAAAAAAATTGACTCTTAAGGCGCCAAGGAAAAACACAAACAATCACGGTCGAGACTCGAGGAGGTATCCGCACTCGACTTGGCACTGTCGGTAACTGATGGCACCGATGTCTCCCTCCCTCTTATATACTTTTTAAACGCTTATGTCAGCAAATTCCAGAGTGCCATATGACGTGGCACTTGCAGACGTTTAGAAAAAATATTATTTTTTTGAAAAACCCGTTTAATCATCAAAAAATGAAACGAAATATTTTTAATTTTGCGAGAAAGAAATTTTTTAAAATGTGCTTATTAAACGTTCTTTCTATATATCTATCTGTTTAAATATTTCCTTTAAAAACATTTTTTTCCCACCGATATGGAAGTATT
>JABUQX010012575.1:0-17500 GCA_015478945.1 Trachelipus rathkii | reverse complement strand
TTTAAATAAATGTTTTTACACTTATGAACAATCTTTCACTTTTACACGTTTATTTTTCCTTTATACATTTAAATCTTTCATTTTAATGTATCTTGACTAAAATCTCATATTTTTATATTTAATATAAAGTACATCATAGATTAAATCTGTTTAATGTTAGCACTGAAAAAAATAAAATAAATAAAACTATCTACATAAAAAAAAAATTTTTTTCCTAAACATGTAGTGTGTCTTTAGTAGAAGCCAAACTTCTAACTTCCTTAAAAATAGTAGAGGATTCTTCAACCAAAACTGCTTAAAAAAAGAAATCAAAAATCCAATATATTTATTTTTCGTCCTACTTCCTCCTCAGTGGAATAGTACACCTTAATAAACTCCAGATGATTATTACCTATGTCTTCTGCGTTCAAACTTGTCCAGCAACTTGATCCCTGTCTGCTTATCCATTCTAGTTCCGGTAATAAACACCATCCTAATTCTACGACGTTTCAAGTATTTCACCATATCTATTCTTACACCATCCTTTTCTAAACTTCCTGCATTCAGATCCGACTACAGTTATCACGAGAGATTTCAATCTGTTTTAAAACATATAATGTAAGATGTATATTAAAATTGTCTTATATCATCGTCTCTATATACTCCATAAATATCTTATATATATTCAGCCCATTCATTGCTTCTACCATACTCATCGTTTCACCAGCTAAAGTAGATCCCACTACCCTTTTGCTCAATTGACTTCCACACAGACTCGTATTTTTCTTAATCCATTACTATCTCTTAATAACATACACAGTAAACCATTTGAGTCTGACCTTCATCGAACGTATTTCAAAAAGCATGCATCTGGATCACAACTCGAGAACAATTTCCCAGATTCAATATCTCTTTCATTGAGCTAACAGTTTTATCCTTATTTGTCTTTATCAACTACTTATATTATTCTTCATAGCCTTATGACCATTAAGCACATTAGGCAGCATATCCTCTTCTTAGTTATCTCACAAAAGAAAAGCTCAAACTACTGGCTAGTATGCTGAGCCCTAGCCAATGGAGTTTTCCTAATAACTAGAACGGTATGAGCGTTTTCTTCATTACTTAAAATTGTCATTCAAATTATTCTTTTTGCCATGTCAATCTTATCTAATTTTTCTTGAATATATTTTTTGATTCATTATAATGTCTTCATTTTTTTCGCTTATGTGTATTCCTACATATTGAAAATCTCCTCTCATTACACTTCCCACCTTTAATTTTGATTAATCTTTCCAATTATTATGTTCGGATGGAAAATCACTCTCCCACCCATCATATCATTGACACTCAACATGACCTCCCATCGTATATCCCTATAAGGTCATATAACAATTTCCTTTCCCTAAAAAAACTTTTTTTCAAACTTTTTTTTTGTCTCACCTCCTGTTTCTTTCATTATTTCACTCATACTGTCATACCAACTTCTTGTGGCATCATTTAAACCATATACTGCCTTCTGGAGTTTCCAAATTTTTTCAGTCTTAGCTTCTTCTGGTGGTACTAAATATACATCTCTTTTGAAGTTTTTTCCTTGAAGATATGCAGTTTTTACATCTAAAGTATTTATTTTCCAATCATTCATTTTTATTATTGTAAGTAGAATTTTTAAATCTTCAGGTGATAAAGTTGGAGAGTCACAAGCCACACTATCTTTGTCGATTTTTTACATCTGAAATCCGAGATAGCATACGATCAAATGGACTTCAACAACACATAACCTCCGTTCTTTTCTTTTTGACTAATATTATCCATCTGTTCTCACAGGTCTCAATTGCTATTCAAACTCACAACCTCTTCACATATACTTCATTTCTCCTTCAGCTTAACAAGTTCCCCTTATGTTTGCCACTTGTTTACTCTTCTCCGCCATTTTCCAATCAGCTCCTCTGAGCCACAGACATATATAATCTTCACTCAAGATCCTAATATTAATAAGCGCTGTTGCCAAGCGGGATCAATACATACTCCTACTCAGATCAGGACCCTCATCTTTACACTTCACATCATAATACCATTTGTTCACGTCTATCTATCTCGTATTTCACTCATTAGTCCCTTCTCTCACTATAATATTATCAAGAAACCTTAGTTGTAGAACGCCATATTATTAGTGCTCTCGCGTCTACTCTACAATTCTAACCTTCTATCACTTTCTTTCACGAACTACTAAGTATCCGCGTCCAATCCTAATTCCTTATCATATTTAAATCTTTGTTTATATATCCCTATTCGCGCTCGCTCGTCTCTATCTATCTCAATAATCCTTCCTTTACTGCACATGTCTTGTTTACCTCATCCTCTTCATCATCTTCGTTATTTATCTTTTGTATTCTTGTTTATACACCTTTGTTCATTTCTGTCATTTTACCTCCATGTCTCACCCACATGGTGGTTCCTTCTCTCCCACCACTTTTTGCAGTCCTCCCGCGCAGTCGTTGAACAATTCCGTGCGTGGTGCGTTATAGATAAACTTGTTCACAGTGAACTAACCTACTATTACTAGTGGTGATGATGTCTTACATTCTTCTATGTTTATAGCTCTCTGTTATTACTATTCCTTACAATCTATACTTTGCCATCAGAACTTTTCCTGTATCCTTTTCGGTGAAGTCATAATCCACTCAACTGTCAATTGCCCTTACCAATTTTCTTCAATTGGAGGCCGGAGTGTAATCTCTTCAATGCTGTATTATATATCCCAAACACTTTCTGTCTAGGTGAAAAACCCACCACCAGTCGAGATTATTCCATTTCTCGCATTCACTATCCAATAAAGAGCCCATTTCTTTCCTCCTGTTTTTCCTTCTTTGACTTTTCTTAAACTCTCTTTGATAATTCCTACCATTCTCTCATATTTACCGTTGCTCCACGGACTTTCGCCTGCTGTGCTTAAAAGTTCAATACCAAAACTATCTGTAAATTCTGTTTATTCTGGAATTCCCTTCCTCCATCAGTTAGTATTTTCTCTGGTGGACCGAAAATTCCTATCCAACTTTCCATTACAATTTCTATCTTCTCAGGTCTTTAACTTTTTATCCATTTTGCTTGACAGAATCTAGTGTAATACCAATCTTCTATTAATCACAAGAAATTTTATTCACACGCTCCAGTTCACCAATGTCTTAATGCTATAATACTCCATAACTTCCTTAGCCAAGGGCAAACACTACACAGTCTTGCTAGCGAGTTTATTTATACAATCTCTTTCAATATCACAATTTCACCACTTTTTTTTAACTATTTAAAATTTTTCCTTTTTATTAAATACAATCAAACATTCAGGTGACTGCTTCTTCTTGATTGGATTTTAATCTTTCAAGTGCTCAAAACTGCAAGAACTAAATTGGAGGTTGAAGTTTCCTACAATCTCTCCATTTCTTCATCATCCTCTAATTCCTATCTCTACAATAACTCGTATACTTTAACCAAGACACTTTTTTCACTTTCTTGTCAAGTCCAGCTTACTCTCAAATGACGCCTTTCTCATCTTTCACAAAAAAGACGACTTTTTCCTGTCTATAAGTTCATTGCGATTCTCAGGTAATATTTCTTTATGGGCGGAAAAATAAAGTTTTGATTCGAAGTTTTCTCGAGTACTCCTACTTCCAATAAGCAGAGGAATGATTACCTTCTAAAAATCTCTGTGTTTCTAAGACTAAACCTGTCTATCTCCAAAAGAAGATCTGGATATTCATCTTACTTTTACTTTTTAAAATTTTCATTACCAAAAAAATTAATTTGCATAATCCTTTTTATTCGTTAGGTACAGTTTCTTCTAATCTTCCTCGCTCATTAACTCATATCATATCCTAGTCCAACAACTCACCAACAACGTATATGTGGCATCCTGTGTCTATTATACCCCAAACGTCTCTTTCATTTCTTTCATAATTGTCAATATGAAGTTCTCCTAATAAAACTACTTCTCCCTTATTATCTTCCACTTTCTTCTCACTGAATCTTGAACAGTGATATCTCAGGTGACCCTTTTTTCCCACAGGTGGTACAAAATCTGTCTTTAAATCTACAGACCGATTCATTATACCCTTCTCCGTGGCAACTTTTACAAATTATTTTTTTCTTTTTTCAGGACATTGATACCTCATATGTCCTTCTTTATGACAATTAAAACATTTTGTATCTTTTTCCTTTCACCTTCGACTCAACCAAGCCCTTCACACCATTTTTTTCCTTGCAGCTCCTTTAATGCCTATAGCTCCCATAATAATCTATCAATACGTCACCACTCTCTTGTTCATGTCATCTCTCCATCTAAAAACTACTCATCACGATTTTTTCATCTTGTTCATCTAATCTAACCTACTCCTCACAAACAACAAACCTCCAGTTTGTTCATCCATTTCCTTCATTACCTGAAGCAATACTTTTCACTTAAGGTGCATCAATTATCTACGTACACAAATCTACCATTTCTTCGTCCTTTCCATCTCATTAATCTGAAGAGATTCATTCATGTTTCTGATCTTTGTTCTTTTTCATCTATTCCATATTGTTTTGTCTAGAATTTTGATTGATTTCCTTCCATCCTGTCACCGTATTGCAGATATTCCTCCTTTTTAATCTTACAATTGCCATGTTCTCTGGACAAAGCATTTGAATGTGATCCCTGGAAATCTAAACTATGTTCTTTTCAATATTCCACACCCAATCTTCTTACTTTTCCTTTCCATTCAGCATATCTTCTTTCCCTGTGAATTTGCACTTTTCGCCTCTTTCTAGCCGTTTCCATGGGTTTTTCTGTTCTTTATCTTTCTCTATTTCCGTCCCAATGATTCTTAAATAGGGTGCAAAGTTTTTCAAAAAGTAAACAAGATTTATATAATTGATTATTACCCTCAATAAAAGAAATGCCATGAGAATAGAAACTTACTTTCAATAGACTTCCCTTTTTAGTCCATAGAAAGATTACAACAAGTGATTACGAACTTCAATTATTTAAGTAATTCAAGCCTTCTATTACATTATCAAAACCCATTAGACCGCAGCATAGGCCCTACTTGCGCTCTTTCGTAGTACATGCCCCACACAATCAAAGAACACTTGCAGACATTAATTGCAATCTCACTGACTTAGAGAAATTCAGCGTAAAGTGCAATTTAACTTTAAAATAAATGTTTTTACCTTGTTTTCTACTAACAAATATTATTTTTACGTTTATTTTTCCTTATATATATTTAAATCTCTTCATTTTAATAATCTTGACTAAAATCTCATATTTTTATATTAATAAAGCTTACATTCATAGATTAAATCTCTGTTTAACGTTGGCACTGAAAAAAATAAATAAATAAAACATAACTAACTATCTACATAAAAAAAAAAAATTTTTCCTAAACATGTAGAGTGTCTTTAGTTGAAGAAGCCAAACTTCTAACTTCCTTAAAGATAGTAGAGGATTCTTCAACCAAAACTGTAAAAAAGAATCAATATATAATAATAATAATAATAATAATAATAATAATAATAATAATAATAATAATAATAATAATAATAATAATAATAATGGAGGTTGAGGACAAGATTGGAAAATGGCAGCACAGATTCAGACCAGGAAAAAGTACTGCTGATCTAATATTTTCCATGAAGATGCGGACAGAGAAAATCATAGAGTGGAAAGTCTGATAGCAGCCATTAAAAGTATGTATGAAAATCCAATAAATAGGGTTAGACGAACAATTAGAAATAATTGAAAATATAAAAAACATAACACCAAAAATTGGTCAGTACATTCTATGCCTTTATAATGCTATTAAGTGGGTTGGGATAGTCTTATCAAAGAAGGGTTTCACTTTTATAAATTTATATTTATATATAAACTACAGGTTCTTTGCAAACTTAACCACATCTTGCTTCGATTTCTATCATCATTTGTTAGAAACTTTATTAGCTCCATCAATTAATAATAAATAATTTAACAATGTCTGGTATGTAACTTTTTTTAATTCTAGATATTAGGGTTTCATAGTATCTTTTAATTTTACTTTTAGTTTTTAGTAGGTATATAACTTTTAAAATATATACCGGTACCGTATATTTGTTCACATTTAGCTAACTAAAATTTTGGTTACTACTTTTAATTGTAATTATGAAATGAAAATTTTATGTTGTAAAGTTCTGGTTTATATTTAAATACCAAAATAAAAGTCATGATCAACAATAAGTTGAGTTTCTATTAAAGAGTTAAGTTGACCTACAGACCTGTACCTATTTCTATCTTAAGACATGCGAAAAAGCAAAATTTTTGTTAAAAACTGAAGAACCAAATTTGTTCAAAGTCGTTGTTGAGAATGATCTCATAGAGTGCCCATTGAATTTATTTGTGGAATTTGTGGATAGATGGTTTAAATTGAAAATGATTTTTTTTTTTTTGAAAATTGATTGTACAGGGGAGGTGTGTGGGAAGAAAAATATATTGTTTTAATAACTTTTTGTAGAATTACTTTAGATATTAGAAATTTAAACCATATGAAAGCACTTTTCAAGACGAATCCAATGATATTAATATTGTAGGGTTTACTTTAAAAGTTTCTGAGATATAGCCACCCAAAATATGGGACCCCATGTCCCCACCCGAAAAATGACACCCACATCTCGAGAACAGTTGGTTGTAGAGACATGGAAGTGGCACCATTGGAATCATGGTCAAAAACTCTCTTGCATAGCAAAATGTAAGCAAAATCCAGGACTTTATGGTTACAAATGTCAAATTTTGGTTGATTTGTCACGGAATGCCCCTGCAGTTTAAATGCAGTGCATTTACAACAGAACCATAATTAAAATATAACCTAAGCTATAAAGTCAATGATTGGACAATTGCCACTCATAATAAGAAAAAAAAAAGTATATTGTGTGTAGCAATATCCTCTTAAATATCGAAGGAAGAAGGAGTTGGACAGATATGGAAAAAGATAGGACAGAAGTGTTTGAATTTACTGGTGTTATTTGGAACAAGGAAAGTCCCAAATAACAGAAGTTACCTATGGACAGGAATAGTGGTGAATGCACACTAATTCAAAATGTTTGTCCACCTAAAGAGATGATTGATTGATTCAAACGTTTTAAATATGAAAATATCCATAATTCATTAAATAAAACACTCCATTAATCAAGGAAGGCAAACTTAGCGTCGGATAGCAAGCAGGAATGGGAAAATCTAATAACAAGAATAAAATAAGGATTAAACATCAGGTGTTAAAAGATGTTAATAATAAGTTTAATGATAATTAAAAACTAATATAAAGAAAAGAAAGCTGAAGCAAATATAATGAATAATAAAAATAAGAGAATAGAAAGAACTTTTATAAAACTATAATTAATAAATTAATAACTATATAGTTATTCAAACACACAGCACAAACTAATATATATATATATCAATATATATATATTATATATATTAATATATATATATATATTAATATATATTATATATATATGTATATAGTATTTTCAAGAATAGATTTAGGACAACAGAATATCATACTATATATATACTTTTTTTTTACACGTTGCCACCATTCATGGCAAGATGCTTTTTCAAAACGGAGCGGGCCAAAAAAAAATAAAGGGTGGGAAATAAAAAAAAATTACATAAAGAAAAACATTAAAATAAATGGGAAGTCAAACCCACCCTGTCCCTTGCCTAACGCACAATTCCCTCAGTGGCGCAACGCGGGATTAATAGAGGAAATTGAATATAAGCAGGGAAAATAAAAGAGCAAGGAGGTCCACAAAAAGGATGTGCCGGAGAAGAAGAAGTACCACAACGAGTGATCTTGAGTCCCAATATTCACGCTATTTTTTTAGAGAAGGCCTATATCCTGTGATCTTTATAAAAATCGGGGGTGACACCCCTCTGCATTACTATTACCAATATTAAATTTTATATAGGCCTAGTATATATACAGTATTTTATAAATATTTTTTATCATGGCTGAGAAACAAAACATACCACAACCAAATTCTTAAAAAAAGCAAAGATTAGCATTATCAGTGGAAGAGAAAATAAAATTTTAGATTTAATTAGAGCCAGCTCTTCTAATACAACTGTTGCATGTAAATACAGGAAAAATGAATTGACAATTTGAACAATTAAAAACAAAGAAAAAGAAATTAGGAATGCAGTCATACTAGGCGGATCTTTAAGTGCATCTAGAATGACAAGCCGTCTGGGAGATGATACCTTGGTTAAAACAGAACAGGCATTAAATATCTGGCTCGAAGACATGAAGCGAAAACGAGTGCCTTGCAACGGAATAACGTTAATAATAAGTTTAATATGATAAGTTTAAAAATCAAAATGACAAAGAGTATAAATTTAGCCAGGGTTGGCTTGAAAATTTCAAGAAGTATTTTTGCATAAAAAATATTCATACAACAGGAGAACCAATGTCCGCAGATAATGAAGCAGCAAGAACTTTTCTAGATTGATTTATGAAAATAATTAAAGATAAAGGGTACCTGCCTGAACAAGTTTTCAATGCTGATGAAACAGGGATTTTCTGGGAAAAAATTCAAGATCGCATATAGGTTTCTAAAAATGAAAAGTGAGCACCAAGCTTCAAAGCAGTAAAGGATTGTGTAACAATATTATTTGGTGGAAATGCAGCTGGACGCATGATAAAGACTGGCTTCCTTCATAAATCAGCAAACCCACGTTGTTTGAAAGGAAAAAATAAAAATCTATTGCCAGTCTTCTGGCAATCCAATAAAAAGGCTTGGGTCACAGTCGATTTAGTTAAAGACTGGTTTCATAAGTGTTTCGTTCCAGAAGTCATGAGTTACCTTGAAAATAAAGAATGCCATTTAAAGTGTTGTTAACATTTGACAATGCTAGATGTCATCCAGAAGATCTTAAAACTGCCAATGAGATTGTCGAAGTTGTATTTCTTCCAGCCAATATGACTTTAATTCTTCAACCTTTAGATTAAGGAGTGATTCAATGTTTCAAAGCTAGTTACATGATAACATTTACACAGATTCGTAATTTTCTTGATGAGGATCCGAATGCAAACGTCATGAACTGCTGGAAATCTTTAAATATTGCAGACTGTAAATTATGTTGAGGCAATTGACCAAATTAAACCAAACTAAGTTAATGCTTGCTGGAAAAATTTATGGAGTGAATACGTTACAGATTTTCAAGGATTTCCAACTGCAGAAAATGAAATTGCAAACATTGTTACAATTGCTCATGATGTGGTGGTGATGGATTTGATGACCTCCGCCAAAAAGAAATTAAAGTAATAACTGAAAGGAATAAGGAGACGCTAACGAATGAAGAGTTAGCTGAATTTGTTAATTCAGTTTCAGATACCGATGATGACAATGAAGAAAATACATTAGGTGAATTGTTTCGTATGGCAAAACAGTTAAGTAATTTCAAAATTAAAAGACAAGTGGTTTAAAACCATATGAAGAAATATTTGGTGAGCTAAAAAGATCAAAGCGTCAATTACCGATAATGATGTATTTCTCAAAAAAGCAGCTTATGCGATCTACAGATTTGGAACCGCCTTCATCTCCAACTCCTTTAACTTCATTTATACTTTGAAAGAAACTATTTTTGTGAGCAATTGAATTAACTTTAAAATTTTTATATTCAATTAAATAAATAAATAAAAAAATTATCCCCAAATTTATAAAGGTATAAAGGTACGTTTAATATTTTTTCATTTAAAAAAAACTTTTTTGATCAATTTAAGATATGTACAGTACTGTAATGTAATAAATATCCTACTAATTAACTAGTGAATAAAACATGTTTTTATACTGTACTGTAAAAAACATTATATCTGCAAATTTATTCAATTATTATTAAGGATAAATAAAATACTAGTGCTATTTTATTCAGGGGGGTGAAGTTATATACGATGTCGCCTATAACGCGGGGGTGTCAGGAACCTAACCCCCGCGTTTTATGAGGGACGACTGTAATATGATTTAATTGTACAGTCATGCAGCTTGGCATTGTTGAGTTTAAATTTTTTTAAAAAGAAATATCCAGATTTAAAAATTTGGCCTTTAGATTGATGCTTATATTTGGAACAACTTAACATTTGTGAATTTTTTTTTCCTCACTAAATGTTAAAAAAAAAAAAAAAAATATATATTATATATATATAAAATATATATATATATTAATATATTATATAAATATATAAAAAACATATATTTATATATATATATATATATATAATATATAAGTTATATTATATATTAGATATATTATATATTATATATATATATATATATATATTATATATATATATATATATATATATATATATAATATTATATATATATATATATATATATATATATATATATATATAAATATATATATATATATATAAAGAGTTAAAACGAGTTATTTATGTGCAACAATTATTGGGAAAAACTGTTCTCGATAAAAGTAATGAAATTAGCTCCAAATAATAAAAAACTATTAATTAGTAAAATATTAAAAATGTTTATTATTTTATATGAATATTATTGTTCATATGTAATATTTATTTTCCTGCTTTTTAAGGCCAAATATAAAGAAAGTTAGAGGAGAATTACAAAGAGCATCACCTCATGTATCTGTAAGATCGGGATGTGAACTTTTGGTTCGCTATATGACATTCTCTCAGCCGGAATTAGAACAGCAACAGTAAGTTAGCTTATTGTTCTATATAATATATTATATATATATAATTTATATATATATTATATATAAATAGAGATATATAATATATATATATATATATATTAATATATATAATATATATCTATTATATATATATATATTATATATATATATATATATATAATATAATTAGTGAATCAGTCAATTTATTGTGCATCGTGTCAGTATAGAATTTTGTGAGTAGTTAGTATTGGTAATCAGTATGGGTAAAATTTTGCTGATACCTTTTACCGATACCAAACATTTTGCGTTTTAAATATATTATATATATATATATTATATATATATATATAATTATATATATATATATATATATAATATATATTATTATATATAATATAATATATATATATATATTATATATATAATATATATATATAATGATTGCGTGTGAGAATAAATGGAGTTGAAAGTGATTGGTTTAATATTAATAGAGGAGTGAGCAGTGATATGTAATGTTTCAATGGTTGTTTAATTTGTATATGGATGGGGTTATGAAAGAATTAGAGGTGGGGGTAACAGGGGAAGGTGTTAGAATGATGGAGAATGGAAAAGAGTGGAGGGTGCCCTGCTTATTGTATGCGGATGATTTGGTTTTGTGTGGTGAATCTGAAAAAAGTTTGAGAGGATTGGTAGAGGGGTTTGGCAGGGTGTGTAAAAGGAGGGGTTTGAAAGTGAATGTAGATAAGAGTAAGGTTATGGTAGTGAGTCAGGAGAGTTTTCATTGTGAAGTCATGTTAGATGGTGAGCAACTGGAACAAGAATCTGAGTTTAAATATTTAGTATATATATTGGATGGTGCAGAATGTAGTAGGAAAGTTGTGAATGGTAGAAATGTGATTGGTGCATTTAAATCCTTAGTGGATATGAAGGAACTGTCTTGAAAGCTTGGGTTTTGCAAGAAGTTATGTTGTTACCTGTGTTACTATATAGTAGTGAAACTATGGTCTGGAATAATAGGTATAGATCTAAGGTTCAAAGTGTTCAGATGGACAATCATAAGGGTGTATTAGGTGTGAGAAGAATTGATAAAATTAGGAATGAACGCATTAGGGAGTCATGTGGTGTAAAGAGGGGTGTAAATGAGAAAATAAACAAGAGTACATAGAGATGTTTTGATCATATGGAAAGGATGGATAATATTCTGTTGTTTAAGTGGATGTATAATGGTTAGTGTGCTGGGAATCAACTGGCTGGGAGACTGAAGAAAAAGTGGATTGAGTCAGCAAAGGAATGCCTGAAGGAGAGGAATGTGAGTTTGGTAGAGGTGAGACGAAAGGTGCATAACAGGAGTGAATGGCAGGGTTTTGTGATGGGGTGTGGTTGTGGTCTTTGCCCAAGGGAGAACCCACATTGACGACACCACAGTAAAGGGTTCGTCGCAGTCTCGTGAAGCATTAAGGTGGATTTTTCAGATTGCAATGATTTCTCACAGTTTAGAAAAGGGATGGTAAAAAGGGGGGGGGAGGTCTTTCTTTACGACTTGCATAATGTTCTTCTACAACTTTTCTGTTCCGGTGTGTATGCTACACACCTCACCCCCAATCTGTGGATAGGAGGTAGATTATATATATATTATATTATATTATATAATATATATATATTATATATATAATTATATTTATAAATTATATATATATAATATTTATATATATTATATATATATATATTATATAATATATATATATATATATTATTATATATATTTTATTATATATATAGTATTATTGAATTTAATAATATAACTCTCATGGTTAAATTTTATTGATTTGAATTATTACCCAAGGGTATTCAATCACATATATATTATATTATTACTATATATTATATATATATATATAATATATATATATATATATATTTTATATATATATATTATATATTTATATAATATATAGTTATATAATATTAATATATATATATATATTATAATATTATATATATATATATATATATATAGAATAGAGAAATTGCTAAATCTACTTGCATCTAAATTGTATCGAAAAACACTCTAAAGTTTATAATACCAATACAAATTTAGTTGCGAGTAAGTTTAGCAATTTTCTCTATTCATGTATCAACTTGACCAAACTTAAAGTATTAATCTCACCTTGTGCATGTAACTTGTTTGGTTTCAGGTCTTGAAAGTGTTGATCGGGAAAGAGCTTTGGCTATGTTCTATTTCAGTGCATCGGGTGAAGAATATTTTAACATAGGAAGTTATTGTCGAGTTCTTACTTCACTATTGCATTTATCTTGACTAGGGTCCAGGTTTGAATGCAGCAGGCGTGATAATCTTCTATATGGAAGATTAGGTGTTTTTTTTTTTAATATATAATACTGTATATATATATTTTATTATATATTAATATATTATATATTATATATATATATATATATATATATATATATATATATATATTATTATATATATTATAGTACTATATATATATTATATTATAATATATATATATATATATATCCACTATCCACGGATGCGGATAGTTATAAATCACTGATCCAGGATTGCGGATGCGGATTAGCGGATTAGTTTAAATTTTTAGAGTTTTTAGCCACAGGTATTCGTCATATATATACTATAATATATAATATATATATAATATTTATATTATATATATATATTATATATTATATAATATATATATATTAATTAATAATATATATATATATATATATATAATTATTATATATATATACCGTAATATATATATATATTATATATATAATATATATATATTATATATATATATATATATATATATATATATATATATATATATATATATTTATATTTTTGATAATATATATAATATATATATATTATATATATATATATATATATATATATATATATATATATATTATTATATATAATATATATATATATATTATATATATATATATAGTTATATTAGGGATGTGCCGAATAGAGAAAACCAAATACCGAATACCGAATATTCGGCTAAAAGTATTCGGCAGAATCGAATATTCGGCGAATAATCACTTCGCTATTCGGCCGAATAGTTTTTTCAAAGTTCGGTCATGCATTTAGGGAAAAATAAGAAAACTTACACTGGTCAACAAAAAAGGTGAAATTTTTCTTGAGACTTTTGTAGCAGGTATATAGTAATTCGGAGGTGCTGATTCCATATATTTTCTCGGATTTGCTGTATCACATCCCGTTGTTCGTGCAATCATGGATCCCTATTTTTGCATATTGCCTAGGAATGACAAAATTCTGTGCGCCCTATGTAGGATGTATAGACGTTACTTGCGCAGATATCTACAGTAGCCAGCAGTTTACTTGCGTTGATATTTCAGGAAGCATGTGGTACTTTAGTACGTCTACATGTATGGATGCCAATGCCTGGATGATGTCTATCATCCATCTGAAATACAGTCGGATGGTCCGTCATTGTTCACCCAGGGTGAACTGAACGATCTTGTATGAGAGTTGTATTTGCCGAAGTTGTCCTGAGCTGTTGGCTTCAAGGTTGCATGAAAAATGATAACTGGACCATGGCACAAGAGTAACATTTTATCGTAAAAAAGACAGAGTTGCGGAGGCTCTTCCAGTCAGATGGTAACCTTGTTTATTGCAGTGAAGTTGGAGGCCTACTACTCGCTATGGGATCCCAGCATACGATGCAGGTGAGTGCGACTGTTTATTGACACTTCCATGAGCAGTTTAAAGTGTGTGTTGTTACCAACGCAACAGGTATGCTTCGGTTTCAGTAGGGTACTCGGTACGGATGAAGAGAGGAGTGTGCAAAAATCAAGACAGTTTGGAGAGGCTACAAAATCAGGTACAATGGATGGTAAATATGCGTCGACCTAAAATGGTAACATTTTGCTCGGTCAGCAGCAGGTTTCACCAAATATCCCTCTTCCTGTGCTATTGGGACAGCCGGGAGGCAAAGGATCACTGGACCAAAGAGAATGGCCACCCAGGGAAATCTTGACGCCAGTGACAGGAATAGTACGTGACCCAATTGTACAGAGAGAAAAAATCATTTACCTCCACTACACATAAAACTTGGTTTGATGAAACAATTTGTGAAGGCGCTGGACCATGATGGTGAATGCTTCCGCTATATATGCTCAACGTTTCCTGGTCTGAGTGACGAGAAGAAAAAAGCTGGGATATTTGATGGCCCACAAATACGGACACTCCTCCGTGATGCTGCCTTTGCTACAACAATGACTGTGTTAGAGGCAAGAGCGTGGAATGCTTTTTTCAGATGTAGCACAGAACTTTCTGGGGAACAGGAAAGCCGAGAACCACTAACATTGTACAGGAACTGCTAGACAGTTTTCATTCTCATGGATGTAGAACCGGATAACCTAGGCGATATTAGTGATGAGCAGGGTGAACGCTTCCATCAAGATCTAAAGTTCATGGAAGGACGTTACCAGGGCAAGTGGGATATCAATATGATGGCCGACTATTGTTGGAGCTTGATGAGGGATATTCCAGACGCTATGCGCAGTAGATCGTCTACGAAGAGAAAGTTACTACCATCGTAGGTATGTTTACATTAACTAAACCCATTCCTTCTGTTACATTCATTGTTGTCCCATATTACTCTTTATTCATAGTTGTATTATATGTTTAACATATATCTATCAAAGACATGTATCATATCATTGCGATTTGTTTCTCTCCTTCATATATTATGATAATATATATATATATATATATATATAATATATATAATATATATATATATATATATATATATATATATATATATATATATATATATATACTATATATTATATATAGTATATATTATATTATATATATATATATATATATATATAATAATATATATATTATATATATATCCATAATTGTGATAGACCCTCTTGAAAAGGTCAAAATCATAAAATTTTACAAATCTAGTGTTTTTACACACAATATCTTACAATGCGATTGATATGCAAAACTATTACATTTTTTGGAATCAAGCCCATCATAAACAATTGCGAACCGTCCAAGAAATTTCATGTTTACCGTGTTTATACCAAGTAAGTAAACAAAAGTAAATACTATTTTTATCTATAGCAACCATTCACAATATTAAAATAATTAATGGTTTCGTAGTTAAAGATATTAAACTAACTTCTATTTGAATAAGCTTAAGGTTAATAATGACAGAACATTAGCTTCTCATTTTTAGGGATAACCTATTTCCTTGGTGGCTTCATAATACGTTTCTCCTTGTTTCTAAAATACTTCTTTCACTTTCGAACTGATGCGGTGGGTAAAAGGTATTTTATTGCTGTTTTTTCAAATTCATAAACTATTTCCAGGTGGTTTTTCCACAATTGACGGAATATAATGTCTTATCACTGGTCAAAGTAAGGCAAACCTTATTTTTTGTTTTATTGTCTTGATGTAAATCTCGTATGTTGCACGTTTTACTTTTATGTACATAACAATCGTCAGAAAATGGGACTTTTTTTTTTTTCCAATTCTCACTTTCTTTTCGTAATGATGTTTTGATGCACAATTTCTTTAAACAATCATTAAAGAAGTGAGAAATGGAGACCTTCAGCTTCATTTCCACTAACGTAAATCATGTCAGAAGAAGGTCAGGAGTAAATTCTTCATGCATTTCTTTCCATGCTTCAACGACATATTTTTTACTGATTCATCTGATTCATGTTGAAAAATTAGCTGAATCGCAGATCTAGAAAGTAGCTGCACACAGAAGATTTTAATCACATAGACTTAGAAAGTCTTTTCTCTGAGTTTCTTAAACTTTGAACGAATGTAATTATTCCATGAATGCTTTTTTGCTTTATTTGCTTATTTTAAAATGAGGTTTTATTGCCAAATGGAAGGGATCACTTGGGCGACTGTTACTTTACGTTTAATGCTTGTTTTAGTGATGTTGTTAAATGGCTCAAGTAAATGGAATAAAATTTGGCCACTGAAAATCAGTCAACTTTTCTGATTGCATTCAGCACCGTATATGGATAGGGAACTTTTTGTTCAAACAATCTTTAAGCTTCATAAGTTTTGTTCCAGTGTGCGTGTTGAAATCGTCTTGATTTAATTTATGCTGTTTGACATTCAGCTGCATTTGTAAAGTTTTAAGCTTTGCAGCTGTCGTTGGCTGATGGTGAAAATGTAGAGGATATGCTTCTTCTCAGTAATAAAATATCTTTAACAGACTTCTGACATAATAGTGAATCGTGAATGCATAGTTTCAAATGTGAATAAAACATGAATTGATAGCAAGCCACTCTCCTTATACCAGCTACCATTGTCCATTATCCGTATCACTAAATGAATTCTATTTTTAAGAATATTGCAAATATAAAGGCCTTATAGGATCTGACAAATGAAAAAGATTTTTCCGCCATATGGCTACAAAATTTGGCTATATTTTTATTTTTTTTGGATAAATAAGTTTCTAAATTTCAATTTTAAATTGAAATAATTCCTTATGTTGACGTAATTTAATTGTTTTATAAGCTCAATATCGGCGAATAGTTTCGCAAAAAGCCGATACGTTTTAATATTCGGTATTTTGGCGAATAGGCGAATACAGATACTTACCGATTATTCGGACATTAATATATATATATTATATATATAGTATTATATATATATATATTATATTTATTATATATATATATATATATAATTATATATATATATATATATATTTATATATTTATATATATATATATATATAATATATATAATATATAGTA
>JABUQX010012574.1:132500-133980 GCA_015478945.1 Trachelipus rathkii | reverse complement strand
GAGAAGATAAATCTATAAAGAGCTGATGTTCCCAACGTTATGTCCCTCACTAACTCTTTATTCTACTTTTTAATTAAAGACTATCCCTATTACTTGTGTCATTATCCTATGCACGACTCTAACCCTTCATTATCTTCCTTCCTGAAAGACTTCCACCCAGAAGCAATTAACCAGGCTATGGGGATGGCCTTGGAGTAATAAACTATCGATCTTTCTCGAATTTCTAATTTCAGCAATGCTGACATGTTCGTTTCAAACTGCCTCAAAAACTCAGTTCCTCCACTTTCCTACTCGACATAATCTTCCTCACAATTTTAAAACAACTTTGAAAATACACAACAACTCGAAGCTTCGTCGTCCTAATCATTCTTTGGAGTCTATAATCCGTCGTGGCCCCGTTTTTGGAAGGAATCACAGTTTATTGTATCTTTTCTTCCAGCATTTTAGAGTTAGG
Source organism: Trachelipus rathkii (assembly GCA_015478945.1). Taxonomy (NCBI): domain Eukaryota; kingdom Metazoa; phylum Arthropoda; class Malacostraca; order Isopoda; family Trachelipodidae; genus Trachelipus; species Trachelipus rathkii. The sequence continues at coordinate 133,526 of JABUQX010012574.1, read as the reverse complement.
TTGGGTATCTGAGCCTCCTTCAGAATTTCTTCACGCCACTCCGTTGCATCCTCTTCTTTGGAGTGTCGCTCTCTTCCTGTATGGAGAAAAACTTCAGATATCTGGGGGTAAGTTCACTCAAATAGCTCTACTTGAAAAGGTCGAGTCTAGGGTTTTCGTATTGCATCTCTCTCTCTCTCATCTCATCTGTCTCTCTCCTCTCGCTCTCTCTCTCTCTCCCTCTCTCTCGTCTCTCTCTCTCTCTCTGCCCTAAATCAAATGTTTGCGTCACTCTCTTTGTATATCGCTATTACAAACGGACGATGCTCTTCTGAATCTGAATTAGCGGCCCAGTCGTATAATCTCTTCCTCTGAGAAGGGTCAGCTACACAGTCTCAAATTTTTTTCTCTGTTAATCTCTCCGACTCTAGACTTAACTGCTATGCTCAGTCTTACATTGAAATTTAATTTTTTTTTTTTTAACAGAGAAATCAATTTCTACACGGGCAGAGCCTTAATCAAGGAGGAGGTGTACTCATTTAACGTCCCAAGCAGGACGAAGCCAGCCAAAGGGGAGAATAGCTCACATTCTCCCACCCGACCAGTTGCGAACCACTGGGATCCTCGCTTAGTTGGCGAGTGCCTCTAAAATTGGACATCTTCGGACCTTTAAAAAAATCTTACCATCATTAATACAGAATCATATCACTTACACTAAATAATTTTATTATTATCATTATTAATATTTATTATTATATACATAGCTACATTGTGATGAATGCTTCTACAATAATACTATTGATCATCAACTTCAATTCACTTCACATAATAATATATATTAATATATATTATATAATATATATATATATATATATATATAATATAATAAAAATATATATATATTATATATATTATATATATAATATATATATATATATATATATATTATATATATATATATATAATATATATACACAAATGTAACCCTTGCGGTAGGCATAGAAAAACTAATCCCTAGAAGGTGTTTGAAATAGCCTTTTTCACGGG
>JABUQX010012574.1:112500-127500 GCA_015478945.1 Trachelipus rathkii | reverse complement strand
CTATACACACATTGTGTAGCACATTGTTTAAATCTATATCTCTCAGACTCTTCAAAAATTCAGGCAATTCGAAACGTCTTAGGATCATCTTCTGAAATGTGCCCTTATTTTCGAGTCGAGCAAGAAAGCGACACAAAGCTTGCTGGAAGATTAAAAATAAAAGAGTTTTCTTTAGTACGCAAAAATAACAAAAAGATCAAAAAAGATTGCGAGAACCAGATGGTGTGAACGACAATGAGCGTTTCCCCTTTTTAAAGACACTCTTGAGCCAATACGTGCGTCATTGGAAGAAATAAAAGAATGGCTTGGTAAATTATCAACGAAAGCTACTTCGTGTTAAAAATTCATTCATTATGTTTGAATTTAATAATAACGATTAGTACATTTAAGTAAATTTCCTGAATAACCGTACACCTGTAAAACCAATTACCAGTGTTCATTTGGACATTGTCAGTGCAATATAAACTTAGTGAAAGACATTTATTCAACTTCTCGAAAGAGATAGACAAAATGCAGACACATAGAGTTTTATAACCATATTCACAGCAAGCTAAATGTATTGCGGACAGCTTAGTATTGAAATAACATTCCAAGAACTAGTAAAGTTCCAGAAACATCGTTGGTAATGTGCCTCATCAGAGTCCCGGAATCATATTAGCTGAATCTCAGTTTTTATTTCGTTATTGGATGATCTGATTTCTTTCGTTGCTGATCGATTTCTCTCCCTTGAAACCTCACTATCATTTTACTTCAGTATATTTTACCAGAAAAGTGCATGTACCTTATAAGCATATTGAAAAAACATCCTCTTTTATAAAGACGACCTTTCAGACCCTCACGAGGATACACAAAGGAGAGTGGTGTCTCTGGCAGCGTAAATGGCTGTAAGAAAATGAAAACCAAAAACTGCGATCGGTGCTTGGCTAAGTGTGACAAGAGGAGGTTTCTTAACATTGCTACTCTCCTGAACATCTTAGCAGTATTGCCTGTATCCACCGCAATAGTAGAAAGAACCTTTTCGACATTAAGGCGACTTGAAAACGTATTTACGGATAGTGTTGGAAGAGGATCTACATTACAGGTCCCTTCTGCTTTATCTGTCAATCATCGAGATCTCACGCACAGAAGTCAACAAAGAAAATATTTTTGAATCACCTCAGTCAAAAAGCAAGGAAAATGAAATTGACCTAATAAAACGATGGTAAGTTCTTTTGGGATATTATATATATATATATTATAGTTATATATAGTATATATATATATATAGTATAATATTATATATGCATATATATATATATATATATATATATATATATATTATAATATATATATATATATATATATATATATATATATATATATATATATATATATATATATATATATATATATATATATATATATATATATTTTTTTTTTTTTTTTAGGATAATAGGAGGTTAATGATACAGGCTCTTGTGTTCACAACGTATAATTTCGCATCAATATCAGAAGAAATAATTAAATCCCATTACACCACGCCTGGTGAAAAATAAAATAAAATAAAATACATAAATAAGTGACCCCAAGGCGTGAAGTAATAATAAAAAGATTAAAAAAAAAATCATCTTTTTTTTCCAAAAATTATGAAACATCATAAAAAAAATTTAAAAATAAATATATCCAAATAAACAAAACATAATCGATGCATGCCGAGTTTTAAGGCTATGTTAAAAATGGTAAAATAAGGAAAAGGTGGTTGTTAAAAAAAAATGCGCTAAAGGTAGCTCTAAAATACCGTACAGCGTAAGAATGAAAAACAAAGTGCAACTTAAAATAAATTACGTAGCTCTAGAATACCATACAGCGTGAGAATGGAAAACAAAGTGCAGCTTAAAATAAATTAAATAAAGTTAGCTCTAGAATACCATACAGCGTGAGAATGGAAAACAAAGTGCAGCTTAAAATAAATTAAATAAAGTTAGCTCTAGAATACCATACAGCGTGAGAATGGAAAACAAAGTGCAGCTTAAAGTAAATTAAATAAAGTTAGCTCTAGAATACCATACAGCGTGAGAATGGAAAACAAAGTGCAGCTTAAAATAAATTAAATAAAGTTAGCTCTAGAATACCATACAGCGTGAGAATGGAAAACAAAGTGCAGCTTAAAATAAATTAAATAAAGTTAGGCTCACTACTGCTTTTAAATTTTATCCGAGATTCGCAAAGGTAAGATGCGTGAATAAATAAATAAAAAAATTGTTTTAACTATTATTCATCTGAAAGATCATTTTCAAAAATTATTATTATTAGCTTTATTAATTTAAAAAAATTGAATTTTAAATTATTGTTTTTTTTTTTCATTTTTCTTAGATTAAAATTATTTTATATGAATTATTTTAATTCATATTTTTATAATTATAGTATATATTAATTATTTATTAGATCATAAAAACAAAAAAAAAACATTATTGTAATTATTCTATTATTATAATTATTTATTAAAATTATTTAAAAAAATCATTTTATTATTATTTTAAAAAATTTGAAATTTTATAATTAAGTTTTTTTTTTCATTATTATAATTAATATATATAATTTTATTATTAAATCATATTACTATAAAAAGATTTTCCAAAAAAATTCTTTATTTATTATTAAAAAATTAACTTTATAATTAAAAAAATTTTTTTTATTAACAAAGTATATATGTCAATGAAAACTAGGGTAAAAAAATGCAGGCTCTAAATATACAGTGCGGCAAAGAAAGAAATCAAAAAGAAAATCACAATAATAATTATTACTACTATTAATATTATAGTTATGTTAATTATTATAATTGTTATTAAAATTACAATTATTTTCCTATTATAATCATTATGAAAAATATTTTTATAATTAATATTATTATTGATGTTTACTACTATTATCATAATTATTATAATTATTCTTTATTATGATTATTATTTTTACAATCATTATTATTATAATTATATTTTAATTATTATTTTTATCAATAGTAATTTTAATATAATTATGATTATTATTTCATATAAATATTATTATTTTTATAGTAACTCTTATTATGATTATTATAATTTTTATTATGATTATTATAGGTATTCTAATTATTATTAAAATTTTCATAATTCTTATTACTATAAAAAAATTCTTATTGTTAATATTTTTATTAATATTATTTTTTTTTTTAATTAATATTATTTCTTATTACCATTACTATTATAAAATTATTATTATTATTATTATTATTATTATTATTATTATTATTATTATTATTATTATTATTATTATTATTATTATTATTAATATTATTATTATTATTAATACTGATTCTCTATAATTATTTCACTTGATATTTTTATAATTATATATATATAATTATTTTTATTATTACAATTCATGCGTATTTCCAACATAAATTAGGTCCAAGCTGCCTGAGGGCATGTTACAGCGCGTGGTCATGCAAGATAAGAACAAATTAAAAATAAAAAAATGGCTTACCAAAATTAATTTCGATTTAAAACTTTAAGTACGGTAAGAGACAAATATTTATAAGCACTGGCACCAACAACGCAAATATTTTATTTATAGCAAAAAAATTAAAAATGATAATTTTTTTTTCACTTAATTCCTCCCAAATTTTTAAAAATTTCACAATAATTCCATGCACGAAATCGAACAGCCTTCCACAGATCACTTCCAGAATCCGACTGGCTTGTATCGGCTCTTTGGGGTATGAATCGAAAACGGTTTGAATTTCGTATACATGCTGAGAGTTAAATTCTTTTTAAATTAATTAGAAATTGATAAGCGATAAAAATTGATAAAAAAATATTGTGTACTTGGCTCAAAGTTAAATCCATTAAAAAAATAAACGTTTATTGTTATTTCAGAAAGATTTTAATTCGAAACAGTTGTAACATTTTTGGTTTTATAAATATTGGAACATGACTTTTGAAAAGTCAAACCAAGGTAGCTGCTGGCTGAAAATGCATTATTTAGATAATGAAACCTTACTTCGTGATTTTTCGAAGATCAAGAAAAACTTGAAGAAAAGTTGAAATATTCATCTCAAAATGTCCGTAATAAAGAGACAAACAAATTGATATATGATTTATGCTGGAAAAGTAAAAATTGATTTACTAGCGTAAAAAAACTAATTTGCTAAAAATGAAATGTTGGCTTGGAAAAAAAAAATCTCCGAAGCCAGCCATAAAAAAAAATTATTAGTAATTTTTCTAATTCCTTTAAAACTGTAAATGTAGTAATTTAAAATATCGAAATTAAATTAGTGAAAAGTTTTGTCAATTAAAATTGTGCCCTATAAACATCTTTATTAATGAAATTGATTTTATTTTTATTTTTTTTATTTTTTTATTTTTTTTTTTTTTTTTTAAAAGTTTGCTTGAAAGCCTTATACCCAAAATGGCTTTCTCGGATTCAAGACTGAGTTTATCAAATTTTAATTTTCTTTTAGAGATCGTTTGATTTCTTAAAGAATAAGTTTAATGAATGTGTTTTTATGTAACGAACAAAACGGTATATGAATGAAGAAAATCTAATAAAAATTGGGTTAGAAAAAAAAACAAAAATATTGAAAATAAAATTGTTGGCTTTTTTTTGGGCGGCTTATGTTATTTGAGCACGTGGATTTTAAAATTCGAAAATGAGAGAATGTTTGAGCATTTGAATTAAAAATTATTTAACTATTTTTAATGAAAAAGGTATCTTTGCAATTGATGTTGCAAAATAGACCCGGCTCGTAGAGAAAAAAAAAATATGCTTTACAAATGAATTATCTTATTTTCGATGTTAGAGTACTGGGATCGATGTAAATGAAATTTTAAATTTGGATAAGGATATTGTTAGTTTTAAAGTATCGAATGAATGTGAGAATTGAGATTTGGGAATGTTATGATAAATGTTATGATAAATTTCTTTTTGGGGTGATTATGTTGTTAGTATTTAAGTTATAAAATAAATGAAAAATATTAAATTTGATTATGTTGTTAATATTTAAGATATAATAGAAAAATTAAAATTGAATTTGATTAAGTTGTTAATATTTAAGTTATTAAACAAATGAAAAGTATTAAATTTGATTATGTTGTTAATGTTTAAGATATAATTTAACTAGTTCATAAAGTTTTTAATTAATGTTTCTTTGCCTTTAAAAATTTTCTGGTTTTAATTTTTAATTTACATCTTTAGAAATGTTGGAGATAGTTTCTTGAAAATAATGTCTTTGATGGTGTTTGTTTCAAAGATGTTATTATTTTTCACATATGTTTACAAATATGTGATGTTCCCCTGGGGGAGAAAAAGGAAAGAAAATTTTTAAGTTGGTGGGGGAGGTCGTGGAGGTGGATGACCTCTACCTGCAGGAAAAGTTTGTTTAGGAGGTAAAATAAATTCTCTTTGTCCTCTCATAATAGTAGCAGGTTGTTGTCTGTTTCGTAATTGCATGGGGTGTGGTATGTCAGGATTTCGGAATGTTAAGGAAGGTCTGTAGGATGGATCATTCACCCTGGTGTCTGGAGGGGTGGGGGAGATATTTCTGCTAAAGTAGGGGGTTGTGGTTGGATTGTTTCTTGAGAAGGAGCTCTAGGGGGTAAGGTTGGAGGTTCGTCTAAGGAAAATCTAGGAAGGAGGGGTGGTGGTGGTGATGTAAGTCTTTGTAAAGGTTGTAATTTTGGAGGGGAAGGTAAGATTTGGAAATTTTTCATAGGTGATCTTATATGTGCATGGGAGGATGCTTCATGGGAAGTGGGTTCTTCCGGTGGTATTTGTTGTCTTTGTAGCAAAGGAGGTCTGTATGGTGTTGGAGAAATTTGTTCTGGTGATGTAGTTTCTTCATGTGGGAATAATTGTCTTTGTTGTAGATTTTGTCGGTGTAAGGAAGGAATGTGTAAAGGAGTTGTTGGTGTAGTTGGTGGTTGACTTTGTGGTCGTTGTTGGGTTTGTGTTGGGAATATTGTGTTTGGTGGAGCGTATATGGTATGTGGTATGTTTCGTATGGGTTGTTGGGGTATTGTAATTTGTTGAATTTGTTTTGGAGGATGTGTTGTTTTTGTATGTAGGTCGCCGTGGGGTTGTTGGGAAAGGGGTTGGAAATTATTTGTAACTTTAGATATTTTTACGTTATCCCTGTGGACAATAAAAGATTTTGAAGAATTTAGACATTGGAGTAACAGTTTGTTATAAGGAACAAACTGTAGGATTCTATAAGGACCTGTCCATTTTTGGGCAAGTTTGGGGGTTTGTTTAGGCTTTAGGACGTTCAAGATGTGAACTAAGTCGCCTATTTTCATTTGGATAGCCCCAGATTTTGGTAGTTGTTTTAGGATTTGCTTTTCTGTTTCTGCTTGTAAATGTTCACGAGCTTGGTCTCTAATTAAGTGGGCTCGCTCGGCTATTTCATCAACATAATCATTTATGTACTTACGGGGTGGTTGTGTAGAAGTAAAAGGGGAGGAATAGTTTGGAAGGTCCCAAGGAAGTCGTTTGTTGTAAGTGTAAAGGAGGAAGTGTGGGGAGGTACCGATGGCGGAATGGTAGGTTGAATTTATGGCAGTTTGTGTGAATGGAATGTATTGACCCCAGTCATTGTGATTGGTGTTGACATAGTGTCGTAGATAATTGCTTATCTTATGATTTTCTTTTTCAACCAATGCATTACTCTGGGCGTGTCGCACAACTATGTTAACTGCCTTAATTCGCCATTGGGCACATATCTCTTTAAAAAGTTGGGAGGTTAGCTCCGGTGCTCGATCGGAAATAATTACCTCTGGAGTAGAATGGCGACAGATTATTCTCTCTAGGATAGCCTGTGCAATGTCTTTGGTAGTATGTTGTTTTAGGGGACAAGTTCAACATACCTAGTAAGAGAGTCTTTCATGCAAAGGATATATTTACATTGTGTAATTTTGCATTGTGGTAAAGGTCCTAAAATGTCTAGGTGGACTCTGGAAAAAGGTTCATAGGGGAGGGGGTATGCTTTTATGGGGGCGTTTTTGGGAGTATTACCTTTAATGTTTTGGCAGGAAGGACATGTAGTACAATAATCATTGGTAAGTGTATGTAATTTGGGGAAAATGTAACGTTCTCGAATTCTAAATTCGGTTCTCTGCGTTCCGCAGTGTCCCGCTGCTAAGGAGGCATGGGAGTGTTCGATGACGGAGTGGATTAATGTGTCTGGTACTTGGATAAGGAAACGTCCAGACTGTGTTGCATAATGCAAAATGTCATCGATTAAAACATGGGGGTAAGTGTCAGCAAGAGTGTCTTGTTCGGAAAGAGGTTTGTTATGAGAGATGATGGGTTTTGCATATTCATAGAGGGTTTTAAGGCGTTTACATGTCTTTTGTTCATTTACAATATTTTCTTTAGTCAAAGGGATAGTTCCAGTAAGGAGTACGGTATTTTGTGCAAAAGAATAAGAACAAGGAGGAGGAGGATTTCTACTTAAATAGTCAGGAATAATATTTAGTTTGCCTTGTTTGTAAATAATTGTTGGATTAAAATGCGCTATGAATAAGTTCCATCTTTCTAAACGTCCTGTAAGTTGTTTATGACGTATGAGGTGAATCAACGGTTGGTTATCCGTGATAATTGTAAGCGGATAACCGAATACCGTATTTTTGAACTTTTGCAAAGCAAAGACTATGGCCAATGCTTCTTGTTCGATAGTTTTATAGTTAGCTTCGGATTTGTTTAGTGCTCTGGAGATGAAGGATAATGGCTTTTCTTTGCCATTCTCGTCTAATTGGTATAGGACAGCACCGAGCCCTAGGTTAGAGGCATCAGTGTTGATATAAAATTCCTTGGAGTAATCAGGGAATCTTAATTGTGGTTGGAGTAACAACTTATCTTTTAAGATAAGGAAAGCTCTTTGTTGCTCCGGTCCCCAGAAAAATGTTGCATTCTTTTGTAGTAATTTTGTTATAGGTTTGGCAAGGACGGAGTAGGAGTCGATCAAGTGATTAAAGTAGTTCAGGAAACCAAGCAAAGATCTGGTTTCTGCTACGTTAGTAGGAGGTTTGAAAGTAGTAAGAGTCTGGAGTTTTATGGGGTCGGGGGAGATTCCGTCTTGGGAAATTTTAAAACCCAGAAAAAGGAGGCTGTTTCGAAGAAACTTACATTTAGCAAGTTTAATCTTCATCTTATTCTTTCTAAAAGATTGGAAAACCTTTTCTAAGTTACCGAAATGTTCTTTTAATGTTTCCCCAAGTATTAAGACATCGTCCAAGAAGACTCTGCATGCGTCACCTAGGAGGTGAGACAACACCATTTCCATTGTCCTTGCGAACACTGGGGGTGCGTTGGACAAACCAAAATTGAGTCTTGTAGGTGCATACTGACCTCGCGGAGTGCGGAAGGCTAGTAGCGGTTGTGTCTCTTCCTCGATTTCCAGACAATGGTAAGCGTCGAGAAGATCGAGACTGCTGAAAATTTTGGATTTTCCCAGCGTAGAGAGGATGTCAGCAATACAAGGAAGGGGGAAGCGGTCTAACACCGTATGTGCGTTAATGTGCCTGTAATCGGCCACAATTCTTGGAGTTGAGGAGTTTTTCTTTGGAATGACGAGCAGAGGGCTCGAATGGGGACTACTGATTGGACGGATGTACCCTTTTTGTTGGGCGGACTTGACCCAATCGTCTATCTGGGTCAAGTATTTATGGGGGAGGCGGTACTGTGGTCGGTACAGTACCTTTGGAGCGTTTTCTTTAAGTTGTATGGAAAATTTAGTTAACGGACAAATGGGGACTTCATCATCTTCTAAGGCTATTACATCTCTGTAAGTCATCAACAGATCAATTAACTTTTCTAACTGATCTGGATCTTGTAATGTGGTACAGCAATCTTCATTATTTTTGAAAGATTCCTGGACGAGTTTTTTGAAAGTATTTCTAAGCTGAGTTGGAGTTAAACCTTTGGAAGAAGTTGCCAAATTTACATTGGACGTTTGGAGGGGTTCGTCAAGAACTATAATAGGATTAGCCCTGGTTAGGACGGTATTTTGAGGAAGGAATTGTGAAGAAGCGCTCATATTTATTATGTCCAGGAGAACTTGGCCGTCGGAGGCCGAACTCAGTACACTACCAGCAAAAAGAAAGTTGCTGATATAAGTGTTCTCTGTAGCTTTAACAGAAAGAGTGTACTTAGAATAAGGAGCTATTTCTGTGTCTTCTAAAGTAGATAAATTATAGGAAACGTCAGTATCAATTAAAAGATTGTTAGGAGTAGAAATGTCGTCGGAGTAGAGGGGCATAGTCTCTGTATGGTTTACCTCTGTATGTTTAGCATGTATGCTGGGGGATTTCTTTTTGGTAGGATATTGGTGGCTAAGTGGTATGGGGATAGTAAGGTTATTTGTTGTTACTTCAATTGTATTTTGTTTTGTTTGTAAGTTTATTCTTGGATTATTTAGGAAATTTGTACCTAGTAAGAAAGGTGTACTAAAACCACAAAGATTGTCACATATGACTATAAAGTTAACTGGTATGGTTTCCCCGTGTAAAGTCAAGTCAAAAATAATTGTACCCATTTGGTAAAATTCTGAACCCGTGATAGAACGTAGTGTAATTTCTGTGGGTTTTAATGGTATGTCTATGTTAAATGTCTCTTCCATTTCGCAAATGAAAGAGTACCGGCAGAGGCTACTGTTACTACCTGAATCTAAAATCAGTTCTCTGTCTTCTAATATATAGTTTTTGTAATTTATATTCGCTTTTAAAATATACGCGGGTCCTATTAGCGGATTTGCTTTGTGGGCATTATTTAATAGGATTTGACTATCATTAGTAAAAGCGGAAGATAAAGTAATATCTTGAGATGGAATTAGTAGAGGTTGAGAACTTTGATAGGAAGGACTAGTAATAGTGGTAGCAGTAGTAGTAGTAATAGTAGAAGGAGGAGGAGGAGTAAGGAGGAATGGTATCTCATGGACAGAGTTTAAGTTCGTTACCGGAGTTGGGGGCATATTATAATTTGGAGTAATTTTATCATCGTTCGTTACAATCGCGGATGCCGGTTTTTGCATCAAGTTCGAAAGGAGTGCGCTATTTGACACTGGTTTAGCGGATGCTGTTAGTAAATCGATCGTATCGTTTGGATTAGTTCTTTCATGCATTGTAGCAAGAGAGGTTGCTAAAGGATCCATAGGGTTAGAAAAATTCATGCTGTCTGTCACCGAAGTAGAGTGTGTAGTAGAGACAGTATAAGGATCGAAAAAGTTAAGTAGATCTGCAGTAAGCATAGAATCGGAAGTTATTGTATCCTGCACCGGGTGCATAGGTTCCTTAGGTATAATAATAGGATCAAAAAGGTTTAATAGGTCAGCAGTAGGCGTAGGATTGTTAGGATTAGTTGTATAACTACTAATGTTAGGTATAGGTTGAGGGTTAGGCATAGTACTTTGGAAGCTGTTAGGCATAGGAATATGATTAGGCATAGTATTTTCAAAATGGTTAGGTATAGTACTTTGGAAATTGTTAGGCGTAGGTATAGCATTTTGGAAGCTGTTAGGCGTAGGTAAAGCATTTTGGAAGCTGTTAGGCGTAGGTAAAGCATTTTGGAAGTTGTTAGGCCTAGTTACAGTAGTAAGCATAGAGTTAGGACTAGTGGTAGGGGTAGGTAGAGTGTTAGGCATAGTGGTAGGAGTAGCTATAGTAGTAAACATAGCGTTAGGACTAGTGGTAGGAGTAGCTATAGTAGTAAACATAGCGTTAGGACTAGTGGTAGGAGTAGTTATAGTGGTAAACATAGTGTTAGGACTAGTGGTAGGAGTAGCTATAGTAGTAAACATAGCGTTAGGACTAGTGGTAGGAGTAGGTAGGATGTTAGGTATAGGGTTAGGAGTAGGTAGGATGTTAGGCATAGGGTTAGGAGTAGGTAGGATGTTAGGTATAGGGTTAGGAGTAGGTAGGATGTTAGGCATAGGATTAGGCAAATTGGTAGGAGTAGGTAGGGTTAGGAGTAGGTAGAGTGTTAGGCATAGGTTGCGGAGGTAAGGTAAGCATAGTAGGAATACTATCTACTGAATGTGGGAGAGGAGATGGTGTAGGAAAAACATCATTTAACATAAATGTGTTGTTTGTATCAGAACAAGTGTTAGGAGTAGTGTTAACCCTCTGTTTTTCCCTAAAATTAATTATATCATTTCCCACAATTTTTTTAACATTTTCGTGTTGGGCTAATCGGTCATTAGCCCAACTATCAAAAGTTTTGGAAGGATAAATGTGGGTGCCATCACCGTTTTCACATTTATGTACAATATCATCATAATTTTTAATATGGGTTTGTTGCCCATTTCCCTTTGTATCAATGCTAAATGTGTTTTGCAAGCTAAATAAGTTAGTGCCATTGGCACAACCTCGGATACTGCTAAAGTGACTAGGACCCTCGATCCATGCTTTCACAGTATCCGGAACCCTATCCTTTATATTTAGTGTACCTAACGTAGTGTGTTTTTGAGAATTCTTATCATCTCTTATGGTGTGTACACTTTTATTGAAATTGCCTAATTTAAAAAATTTAATAATTTGCTTATTTATTTTTACGTTATCGAAATCATAATTAGAATTTTCTTTCACTTTATTAATTAAATTTTTATTAAACTTTTCTTTCACTTTATCACTAGACTCGGAGGGTGAGTCGTTGCAATTTTTAATACAATTATCAAAGGAGGAAGGAGGTGGAGGAGAAAACATTAGTTGAGAAACACTAGGGAAATCACTGGTTCGTTGGAGGGAGTCAGAATTGGACTTGCTCTGGTCACTCTTTTCTAAAAAGGATCCTGTGACTTCCGAATTGTCAAAGGAGTTCTCAAAATTTCTCAATTGGGGAGGCATGAGAGCGTCAGGTGCTCTTCGTTTTCCTCCATAGTTGTGGTAGTTTGGGGCTTGACCTTGTCGGTGAGCCTGGTGAAGATATTGCTGGTGAGCTCTCGGGCGATCACCGGTGCAATAACTATTTAATGGTTGGGAAATTCTCCACTCTCGGGAGGAATCATCATGATTGGAAAAATGGTTGAAGATTGTCTTGGCTCTTCGTTTATTTTGGTAATTGGAGTTACATTCGTAAAAATTGTAGTCGTCAGGTGGACCTTGATTGTATGGAAGTCTTCCATAAGAATGAGAAGAGTAAGTTAGGACTCTTCTCCTATTGTAACATGAGGTTCGAGCAATATGGTTTGGCTCGAAGGAAGGAGACTGATGAGGACTACACTCAGTCTTCTGGAAATGCCTTAATTGCATTTTATGATTTGGAAACGTTTTCTTCGTCATATAGAATGTTTCCGGACGGAGAAGTTAAGACTGGCATCACTTACTATCTTGTGATGGTCTTTTTATTTAATGATGAACGTGGCAATCGGTATAAAAATGAATTGCCAGTGATTTTGTGGCAGTATGTTTGGAGAAGCCTACCGTATTCTCCGGTTAAATAGAAAATGAATGTGCAAGTGCAAGTTAAGAATAAAGAATATTTCACGTACCGTAAATGCGAACTTCACCTATCGCTCTTCTACCGAAATTAATAATGGCGTTGGTGTAATGCCAGGAATGGCAAGGGACGCGCCACTTTTCTCCTATTTTTTTTTGTAGGATAATAGGAGGTTAATGATACAGGCTCTTGTGTTCACAACGTATAATTTCGCATCAATATCAGAAGAAATAATTAAATCCCATTACACCACGCCTGGTGAAAAATAAAATAAAATAAAATACATAAATAAGTGACCCCAAGGCGTGAAGTAATAATAAAAAGATTAATAAAAAAAATCATCTTTTTTTTTCAAAAATTATGAAACGGGCTCGGTCTATCCAAATAAACAAAACATAATTGATGCATGCCGAGTTTTAAGGCTATGTTAAAAATGGTAAAATAAGAAAAAGGTGGTTGTTAAAAAAATGCGCTAAAGGTAGCTCTAAAATCTACAGTGAAAATGAGGAAAAGGTGGTTGCTAAAAAAATGAAATAAAGTTAGCTCTAAAATACCATACAGCGTGAGAATGGAAAACAAAGTGCAGCTTAAAATAAATTAAATAAAGTTAGGCTCTAGAATACCATACAGCGTGAGAATGGAAAACAAAGTGCAGCTTAAAATAAATTAAATAAAGTTAGCTCTAGAATACCATACAGCGTGAGAATGGAAAACAAAGTGCAGCTTAAAATAAATTAAATAAAGTTAGGCTCACTACTGCTTTTAAATTTTATCCGAGATTCGCAAAGGTAAGATGCGTGAATAAACAAATAAAAATTTGTTATAATAATTATTTATTAAAATGATTTTCAAAAATTATTTATTATTAGTTTTATTATTATTATAAAAAAATTGAATTTTAAAATTATTTTTTTTTTTTTTTATTATTATTATTATTATAATTATTTATATAATTATTTTAATTCATATTTTTATAATTATATATATATATATAATTATTTATTACTATTAAAATTATTAAAAAAAATCAAAATTATTATTCTATTATTATAATTATTTATTAAAATGATTTTCAAAAATCATTTATTATTATTTTAAAAAAATTGAATTTTATAATTAAATTTTTTTTTCATTATTATAATTATATATATATAATTATTATTATTATCATAATTACTTATTAAAAAGATATTCAAAAATTATTTTATTATTAAAAAAAATGAATTTTATAATTAATTTTTTTTTTTTATTATTATAATTATATATATATAATTATTATTATTATCATAATTATTATAATTATTCTTTATTATGATTATTATTTTTACAATCATTATTATTATAATTATATTTTAATTATTATTTTTATCAATAGTAATTTTAATATAATTATGATTATTATTTCATATAAATATTATTATTTTTATAGTAACTCTTATTATGATTATTATAATTTTTATTATGATTATTATAGGTATTCTAATTATTATTAAAATTTTCATAATTCTTATTACTATAAAAAAAATTCTTATTGTTAATATTTTTATTAATATTATTATTTTTTTTTTTTTTATTAATATTATTATTATTATTATTATTATTATTATAAAATTATTATTATTATTATTATTATTATTATTATTATTATTATTATTATTATTATTATTATTATTATTATTATTATTATTAATACTGATTCTCTATAATTATTTCACTTGATATTTTTATAATTATATATATATATATATAATTATTTTTATTATTACAATTCATGCGTATTTCCAACATAAATTAGGTCCAAGCTGCCTGAGGGCATGTTACAGCGCGTGGTCATGCAAGATAAGAACAAATTAAAAATAAAAAATGGCTTACCAAAATTAATTTCGATTTAAAACTTTAAGTACGGTAAGAGACAAATATTTATAAGCACTGGCACCAACAACGCAAATATTTTATTTATAGCAAAAAAATTAAAAATGATAATTTTTTTTTCACTTAATTCCTCCCAAATTTTTAAAAATTTCACAATAATTCCATGCACGAAATCGAACAGCCTTCCACAGATCACTTCCAGAATCCGACTGGCTGATTGCCGACTCGTTAAAGGTTTGAATTTCGTCTAAATGCTCAGAGTTAAATTCTTTTTAAATTAATTAGAAATTGATAAGCGATAAAAATTGATAAAAAAAATATTGTGTACTTGGCTCAAAGTTAAATCCATTAAAAAAATAAACGTTTATTGTTATTTCAGAAAGATTTTAATTCGAAACAGTTGTAACATTTTTGGTTTTATAAATATTGGAACATGACTTTTGAAAAGTCAAACCAAGGTAGCTGCTGGCTGAAAATGCATTATTTAGATAATGAAACCTTACTTCGTGATTTTTCGAAGATCAAGAAAAACTTGAAGAAAAGTTGAAATATTCATCTCAAAATGTCCGTAATAAAGAGACAAACAAATTGATATATGATTTATGCTGGAAAAGTAAAAATTGATTTACTAGCGTAAAAAAACTAATTTGCTAAAAATGAAATGTTGGCTTGGAAAAAAAAAAT